>JAVKLA010000062.1:6456144-6488047 GCA_034782735.1 Sagittarius serpentarius | reverse complement strand
CAACATTCTTCTCATACCGAACTGAAAACACAGCGCTGTACCAGCTACTAGGAAGACAATTAACTCTATCCCAGCTGCAACCAGGACATACAGTAAGCTCAGGAGCTGTTGTGGGAAAGCTACAACTAATATATAGAAAACTAAGACAAACAAAGTCTTCAACTAACCTAAGTTATGATATTTTTCCGTATTTATTGGATACTTTGCATGCTTATGAGCACTGAGATGGAAAAATGGAACAGGAGACCTCCTGTATTATGAAAAAATATTTAGAGTGTTGGTGCAAGCACAGTTTTTCAGGATGTTTTCACAGGATGATATTGCCTAGCTTCGTATAAATAATTACGGAAAGCTAGTTTCTTCTAGTTAACATGACTCTCACGCAAATATATTTACATAGACAAACACATGTAAAAATACACACCTGTCAATCCACTTGGGCTCCGAAAAGCACAAAAACCTAGGTTTCATCCCTACTGCAAACTATTCATTGCTCTTGTAATAGTCTTCAAATATCCAAATACTTTAAGAATTACTTCTTCTGCTTACCTTCTTTTATTTTAATAAAAAGTTTTTTCCAAGTCAGAATGCATTTTTGGAAGTAGCTCAGACTGTATTTCAAGCAACTTTAACATTGTTTTCTATTAGCAGGATATGAATTTTATGAAGCAACCAAGGGACTGAGTCAGGCCTCATTGTGGACGTGAGCTAGAAAACTCAAGAGATCATGTTCTATGCCACAAGATAGATGAAACCCCAGACTAATCAATGTCATGTTATCTGTCACCTGCATATGGGGATATCACTGTTTATGTTCTAAAAGCCTGAAGTTATACTAAAAAGGTGAAGGTTCAGTTCCTCTTTGTGTAGTATTTGGCTTCTTTTTGCGTTTTGCAACAGAAGAACATGAGACACTTTGGTATCACACACAATAGTGCAATAAAAGTCCAGTTTGATACTTGATAAAATTTGGAAGGATTAATACACTCTGATTTCACATTTCCAGCTTTCCGGTATGCTGAGGCTTTAAAGGAACAGGGCCCTTGAACTGCAAACTTCCTTTTTCTTTTTTTCATTTTCATCTTTAGCTATAAGAGCTGAAGAAAAATGCCCCATATAGCACGGATACCAATGTTACCTGCAATAAGAGAGCCCTGCAAATGCTGTCACTATTAAATAATGCCATGCAGAAGAGTCTCAATGTAGCTGAGGCTTTCAAATCAATAAGCATTAGAAGAAAGATATCTGAAAATAGAGTCTTTAAAAACAAACGCTCAAAAAGGCAAGACTGAAATCTACCAGTTCTGAAAATCTGAGAAGGCTGCAGGGCTCAGCATCTGCTGAATTTTTCACAAATTGTAGTCAAAATCCAATATTCAGGTTTTCATCACTTGTATTAAGGAAGGATTTAATCCAGAGATCGTCCCTTTAATTACAGAAACTAAGATTTGAATCCAAAGCAGCTTATTAGCTAAATTAGACAACGAGGAAATCAGACTCAGATTCCTTCTTCTCCCACCAGAGAACTGAAGCATGCTGTGCACGCTGACTATTATGAGTAGGCAGATATTGTCTAGCAATCAAAAGGAAAAATATTGTCACACTGAGTACAAAATGGTCTTATAATAAGCAAAAAGGTGGATGTGCCAGTATGAACAACCTCACAGGATCCACAGTTTAGTGATGAAATATTTCCAGAAAGTGTCTTGTGTACATGTAACACTATACCTACTAAACAATGAACCCACAGGATGTTGGCACAGAGAGGAAAATAGAAAAGGTGATTAATAGTTGAGTGAGATGCCATTCCAAGGTCAAATGCATAATTCTAATCAATGGATATTATTGCATAGCAGCTCAATAAAACGGTGAAGTATTTCAGTGAAAACCTGCCATTATCTTCATGCACAATAAGATGCCTTGAGATGCAAACATCGAGAACGATTAGGGCCACAAAGAAGCCTAAAGGCACACTGCTCTCATAATTCAAATGCAAATTCTGTGTACCCAAACTGCATCAATTCAAGAAAAAGTCAAAATCCTGAAAACTTTCTTAATATGTTGCATCAAGCATCAAAAAGATTGAAAATAGGATTAGCAAAGGAGAATGTACCATTCAATGAGGACTGGAGAAGATGCTTATCAAAAATTTATCAGGTGAAGTAAGTCTGAGAAATGCTGATAACAGCTGGGAGCTGTCTCAGGAAAAAACCTGTTGCTAGTTTGACTGTTTCTCTAGCTGAGGATAAAAGTGTTCTGAGGGAAAAAAAAAGTCTTATTTTTCTTACCTCTTCCTTCTCTGCACTTTGCAAGTCCCTCCACTCCTCAGTGACGTGACCAAAGTCCACTGTGTTCATCGCAACCTTGTATTCCCCAATGATATCATGTTTGGAGAAACGATCAAAGTCATAAACTGCCATCACTAAAGTTTTTCCACCCAGCTCGGAGTATGGCACCTGCAAAGAAGAGAAAATGACAAACTCCGTATCTGAGACAATAAAGATCAGTCCACTACAATGCAAATCTATTTCTTTGGTTTATCAGCTGTCATCTCAGGTAAATTGAACTGCAGAGAAAATTATGAGGTGTATTTGTTTCAGAGTCACCAGATGCAGTATTTTTTCAGACCAGGCTCTGGCACTCGATAGAACAATGTGGCAGCTCACTCATCACTCCCTGGGTTTTTCTCATTCTACTTCAAATCATTTTGTGGGTGATGAAACTGAAACAGGAAGCCCAATTATTTGCACTGAAGACACACAAACTTTTCACACAATGGTATCTTTTCCTCAATAAATCAACTGTCATCACTTAGAAATGGGTAGCTCCCAGACTCATGAAAGAAACAGAACTGGCTTACTGTATCTGGCACAAAGTAATTAGACACTAAATAGTTCTCCTGCAGTACCACTACCCATTACTTACCAAGGCATATTTTTCATTACTATACCTTTCACACTGTAGACACTAAGGTGCTTTCTAAGTCACAGCGTACAGCTAGAAACTGTGGTGGCAGAAGGCCAAGTTCTGACTAATTCTCCAGCTGTTCTGATGTGTTTCAGACAGATGCTGTGGGTTAGGATGCTTATGAGTCACATTTTTAATATTCAGATGAAGATGCACAGTTCAGGTAAGCCACACTCGAGTAGCTGTCTGGAGAGGTCTGATTTAGGAATTGTTTGGACTTACATTGAACACTTGGTCAACATGAATATATTCTGTAAGTATAAATGGTTTCCATGGGCTTCAGTAAACATTTCTCTGTGAACTGTCTATATAAAAACAGAAATGAAAGCATGGCATTATCACTGGCCATGTTAACCTATGTATGTTCCAGTCTGTTTAAACCCTAGGACTGTTGTCTTTTGTTACTGTTTGGCTTCAACTTGCTTTTAAAATACTTACTAATAACATGAGTAGTTTTCCTTTTCATAACACATTATATAATGTTTAAAAGGAGCTTTTCAAGTTGAGAGGCAGCTCCAGCTTCCATTACTGAGTACAATAGTTTCAGTGCATACAGGGTTGTGTATTGTAGTAAATACTATAGCAAAATCTATTTTGATTCTGTAAATTACTTGTAGATTCTAAACAGCTATAGAAGGCAAATGTATGTGGAAGGCAAAATTCTAAATAATTTCACTTTTCTTTTTATGCAGCCTCAAGAATAGAGGAAGAGAAATGTTTTAAAGTTTCTTTCTCCATCAGTTTACAATTCCGCTGAAAGGATCCCGGTCATTTGGAATGCATGGAAAGACTACATTTATCATTATTTACTTTTTTTTATCATTAACTTGACCTCAGTAAAGCTTGTTTTAGCTACCTTCCTTTTTAAAGAAGATCTAGCGGCAGTGCTTCCTCCATTCATTTCCTAGAAAGTAGCCTCAGCCTCCAGCTTTGGTCAGGACCACCAAGGTTGTCCTCAGCTCTTGCAAAGGACTGCTCCCTCTCCCTGCTTTCCACTCTGCTCAGAGATACCCAGCCTCTTGACTTAATGCAGGTGAGACCTTGGTAGAAGGACATGTATCGGAGTGTTTTTCTGGCACAGACATTCCAGTCCTCTAGATATGAACCCTCTTCCCACTCCGGGCCCGAGGAGGAACACCTCCCCCTGCCAGACTGGCGTAGCCCAGCCAGGATTTCTCAGTTTCCTTTTGGCGGTGCAGTGCTGTATTGGGGATACAACTCAGAGAGCTGGAGCCTGCGAACACCTGCACTGTCGAATGGCACCATGGATGTCTGGGAAACAGAAATGAAAAGGGGACTAACACAGGGAACCACCCAAAGAAAAGGAATCCAGGGCTCAAGATGCAATACAGCAGAAACATAACCCATCTCACCCCCACTAGCCCGTCTCTGGGAGGAAGGCAGGCAGCTCACAGCTGTGCCCTGGGAGAAGGTAACAAAATGGGCCTGGGCTGCCTGGTGGGCAGCTCTGCCAAAGAGAGAGATGGGGAGGATGCCAACGGAAGCTGTGCACGTCTGAAGTGGGTCACAGAAGCAAGGGCTCTGCCCAAGTAAACGAGATATTGTCAGTAGTTCCCGCAGAAGTTATTTATTATAGTTGCAGCACTAGTTAAGTGGTCGCTTGTCTTTTTCACTGTAGTCCCCAGAACAGTGACGGTACTTGGCATGCCCTGTTGGTTTTCTCTTGAGTACAGACTACAGTATCCAGGGGATGATCAGTACTGTATTGGGATGCACTTAAGCACTCTGTCAGTGTGGAAAGCAAACTTTCTTCTGGAGTACAAAATCTGAATGTTAAAGATGTGACTTAAAACAAGTGGACATTATATCCCAGGAGTGCATGATCTGATTTATAATTTGTGCCTTCATCTTAGACAACAGCACTATTGGTTCTCTCTTTTCTTTTGTGAGCTGCAGGGGAATCTGTAATTTATAACTCGGTTTTCTTTTAAATACTCTCTTAGGAAAGCTCAAGGAAAAAATAACTCCCCACAAAAGATTATTTTTATGAACATCTTCAAGGAAAAAAATAAGCTTATATATGCAGTAGTAGTTCTGACCTCCAGGGATATCTTTCTCATTGAATGATTACATAGCCTGAGTCTTTCACTGTTCCTGTTTTCAATCTGTAGCTGTCGTTATAAGATTGGGCATAGAGAGAAAGACCAAGTAACAGCAGAGGAATGTATATTAGGAGAAGCCCTATGAAACATGCTGTATAGTATTCCTTTATTGTATTTAACTGGGGTTTAGGTACAGCTACAGTTTTAGAAGAACACTATTGATAAATACTATTGGAATGACTTAAATATTGCAACATAAGGCTTAGCTACATTTATTTAATTCGTATGTTACTAAACCTGAGACATGATTTCTTTTCGTATGTCAGTAGCATGGCAAAGAATTGCTATGACAAAGTCTAGCAAGATTAATCTGCCATATTGTCCTTCATCCATTTACCTTCCTTGACTTTTAATTTATTTTTGAGGGGAAAAGAAATGGTATACTGAAATTCATAAATCAGACTACAAAGATATTTAAAGAAAATGCTGGTCTAGTGAAATTTACCTAACATTTGTCAAAGTGTCACTGTTTTCTGACTTTCTTATAAATTTTTATCCAGCTGTAAAATATGGATCAGATTGTCATACATCAGGATAACCAAAGTGCCTAAAATCAAACTGTGCCTTTTACACCTACTGAGGTCTGACCTTGTGTTGTATCATTTTCATCATAAGATTGAATATGACATGTTTCTACAACATCAAAAACGACTATGCTGCAGTTACCACTTAACTAAGATGTCTAACTTTGTAGCCAAGCATGAGATACATAGTGGTTAAATAAAAAAGTTTCAATAGTTATCAAAAAAATACCTTGAATGTAAATTGCTCATTGAAAACAGGGTTAAGGGTTTTTCTGTGGACTTTTGTCTCATATTTCTTCTTCTTATCAGGCAGCAGGAAAACTTTCACATAGGGATCAGATGTACCACCCATATCTAATGCAGGCAGCTCAGCTGCTTGAATAATCCCAACCAGAAGCTGAAAAAAGAGAAAAACAGAAGAATGAAATTTCAAGTAGATAATTATAAAAAAACTGTAACAGAGAAATACACATGCAGACTCTATTTCTGGTCTATGAAAAACTATTCCCCCCCGCCACTTCAAGGAAGGCAAATGAAGCAACACTATCTATAGACTTTAGAAAACCAATTATGGCAGATGCAGACTGTACAAAAGGCTGTTTTTAAGCAGAAAAGAGGTTTTCAAAGGGCAGCTGATTACAGATAAATACAGACTTCATCTTTTTAAAGACTGCAATCAAATAACTTTCAATTGCTCCCTCCTCTTGTGCATTATTTTTCTATGCTGGGCACCCTGAATAGAAATCACATTATTAAACAATCAAGAATGCCTAATTTTGACTACAAAATTTATATTCTAAATCCCCAACATGTAACCTTCCCCCTAACCAAACACAGAAAGGTGATACATCAAATGCAAATCCTCAGGCAGAGCTTTATTGAAAACAAATGGATCTTGCAGTCTTCCTTATATTTAACTTCTCTTGCTATGTATACAAATGGATTTAGGTAGTAAACTAAAGACAGCATTTTCAAAAAATACCCCATGAAAACTAACCTTTGGTAACAAAATCCTAATAACAATTCATAATCTTGTTGCAAAACAGAAAAATTAGTTTCTTAAATCTCTTATACACTTTTAAAAATAAGACCAAAGGACATAGGAAACTTGTAAATGCCTTGGCCATTTTTTAAGTGTTATAAATGAAGGCGTATGGTATGGTATGGTATGGTATGGTACGCTACGCTACATTATGCTATCTAGACTTCCCAGCCTGCATTAGGCCTCATCGGCATAATGGAGTTGAGACAAAGAAAATACTTTTTCTCTTGTTTCATAGACACAGAACTAAGGTAAACATTCAAGTGACTCTTCAAGGTCAATCTCGAGATTATATTAAGAACTGGGAATGAAATCTGAGAATATTTTCTTCTAAATCAGTGCTTCAGTCACAATATATTTGCTTCTCTCATGGATGAATTGTTTAAAATTGGAAACAGAAGCTCTAACAACTGAAATACAGAACAATATAGTCAAACTAGGAAAGAAGCCTCTGCCTTCTGAGAGACTCCTCAAAGTCAGACTTATTTTTACCAGTTTTAAATTCACAGTATGGCCTGCATGCTTTCCTACCTATAGGACTCTCGAGCTCCATGAAACATTTTCCTTTAGCTGTAAGAAAGACTTCTCCTTTTCTGTCTCATTCTAATTCTAGATGTGTAACAGTTCATAAATACATGGATAGGCTCAGGATCTACATCAAGTCTTTCACATCAAAGAGTGAAAAACAAGTCTATGACTTTTAGTTAACAGAGTGGAAAAGCAATTCTATTCCCTTTTAAAATTTCTCTCTCTAAAACTGAGGCATCATGCTCTGGAGAGTACATTGGTCATCTTGTCTCCATTCTTAATCCTGTGCAATATATTAGCTAGATTTCTGTTCTGTAGTTTCATGCCACTGTGTTATACTAACCTAACTGAATCCCCTCTTCTACTCCTTTATATCATCTGTCCTCTGACAAATTCCAAGCTGCAATGTAGTTTAGAGCAGCAAAATAAAATAGGAGCCCATAACTCAAATAATTTATTACCTTGGTTAAATACTACACACTTTTACAGATTTGTTGCTCTCCGATCCTATTCCGCTTTGTAAAATATAGTTAACAAAATCAACATTTTATTTAATAACATTCACACAGAAAGTTTGTTTTTATATTCTAAGGAAAGTGAAATCCATTTGTCAGAACACATTTACAGCTTTTCCTTCTCCCCTCTTTAGATCTTCTGCTTCTGAAGGGTCTAATGCTTCATACTGATTTCATACCAATTTCAAGGGGGATCGGTGTGACTCATCACATGGCCAGGGAATTTGCTCTGGGAGTCGAGGAAAAGCTTCTTTAACCACAGGTTCTTGAAAGGCGTCAGAATTCTTTTTGGCTCTTGCATTGAAAAACAAGCAGTGGTAGTCAGAAGATAGTTGAAAAGACAGGGAAATATTATGTATGATGCCAGGCCATAGCTGTGTGTATATACCCTGCTGCTGACACAGAAATTTTTCTTAATTTCTATTATTTTCTTCGTCTTGCAACAAGTAGGTGTACTGCATTCCGTGAACAGCATCAAATAAAGAAACTGAATGTCGAAATAAATCACAAGTACATGTGGAAGTCAGTTTAGATGAAGAATAAGAATTAACAGGGATTTAAATTCAGTAGTCATTTATTTCCCTAAATAGAGAATGATGTGGTTTTGACTGAAGTTGTCAAAAAATGAAATGCAGGATATGCATTCTCAAGTTCACTGAAAGACATGCAGCAGAAGTGAACAAGTCAGACGTGTTGGTATACTTCGGTCCGAAGTTAAGCACAGAGAGTTTTAATGTGAGGCTGTGAACTGGCATAATTGACAAAAATGATCCCAACCACAGCAAGAGGCCACGGAGGGGAATGAAATATGAGCTCATCCAGGATGTGGCCACACCTGTTACGTAGGTCGATTCTAGGTCTACATCACATTACGGTGTCCGTTCCTACTGAAAACTTGGGTAAGTATGCCAAAGTTTGGTCTTACCAGCTTCAGAGCAGGGTACTGAAGGAGTATCAGTCTTTGACTAGAGAGATTCTTCTTGTCCAAGTTTCCTTTTTTGGGGGGGACAGACCTTTTTATGTGAACTTTTGTTCCAAACTACAATTTTCTTGGCTTGTAGGTGTACTTTCATGGAGAGCAACAGAACCTGATGCAGCTAGTTAATAAGGCAAAGTGCACACTTGATGAAATGCGAGAAAGCTACTCCTGGCAACCTTATCAACTTGCTAAAAGACGCACAATGAATCAACTTACTTTCATGTCCCTCTCTTTTTCCTCCCATCTTTTGTTTGCTTACATTTTAAATACTTGAAGACTGAAGCTATCTTTTACTGTCTGCATGTGTACTCTGCAATATAATGAGGGTTGACATTGGTGACGCCTTAATATAAGTTATTAATAACCATTAGATAAAACTGTGTCTTCAGTTTTGATTAAAGGTGTTATATAAACTCTGAGCACTTTGAATACCAATTTAGTAGTACCTCTGTCATGAATCTTCAGCCTTGCTTTCTCTCTTTATTCCATTCAAGCAGTAAAGATTTCAGAAATATCTACTGTAACTAAATGTATTACTTCATTCTCCCCTTGCACACACAGAAATGAAATGTTACAGGTTGGTTGTTTCAAACCTGATTGTTCTGGAAGTCATAATCCAAAGAATATTGGATTTTCCCTAGTTTCTCCACTTCTTTGGGTTCTTCTTTCTCTTCCCCATCAGTCAGCCCAGTCTCAGCATCATCATCCTTAAGAGCCTAGAAAGAAGGAATGTAATATTCATAAATAAGGCAAACTCTTAAGTACTAGTTCAAAATAGACATGGTCCTCAAATCTATTTTAAAGCCATTAAAAGCAAGCACGACAGCAGAAATCCAAATATGCAGTTTACATATATATTTATATTATTTAGGTTGCTCAAGAAGATGTTATAAATCAGCAAGCAAGCAATGGAAGCAGGAAGAAAGCTTCCTGGACTATTACAAGCTACGACTGTTATAAAACCTGAAAGTAGAAACAAAATACCAATTTTATATAAAAAAATTCTTCTGGGCTCACACTGGCTCTTAAAAAGGCACAAGGAGGCAAACATGCTATTAAATAAGCAAAGTCACACATTCATTCAACTTAAGAGTATCTTGGCAACGTCAAACCTGATTGTGCATGCTGTGAATTGTTTGCAATTCGCAACACATTTCTGTAGGATTACTATGATAAAGAGCATGTGCTGTGGATGAGTTCTTCCTACAATCATATGCCAAACATTTTTCATGTTTATTTAGAATGAATATGGAAGCAAAGTTTTCACCATGCCATTAGCAAATGCATGTTTCTCCTTTTCCCTCCCTCCCGAGACCAATTTCCTTGTTATTCATTCTTGCTATACAGCTTGGCTGAACCAAATTGATTGCAAGTTGATTTTAGTTTGCTTAGAAAGAAACACAAAAATAAAGAAATATAGAACTGCTAACAGCTTTGTATATTGCATAAAACTTGCTATTTTTAAAGGACACAGCAGTTATCTTAGATTTTATACATAATTAAAATACTAAATGATGTAATAATTTTTTTGCTGTACCAGAAAGCAGAAGTATTTGTACTGTGGAAAAGGGAATTCATACAATTATTAAACCATACGAACCATATGGAACTATGTAGATCTTAGTCCAGAAGATTCTTACCTGAGTAAGAACCGAAAAAAGGGCAAAATGGATGAGACAAATAGTGAAAAATTGTGGAAAATGTGAAAATAAAGTTGAGAGTATGAAAACAAGGAATCAATACTGAGCATTCATCCAGAAGTGTCATTTGCATGTTATAGTAAACAGTATGCTTATCCTTAAGAGCCCAATGTGGACGAAAAGTTCCTTCTATATGGAGCTTCTGCTTGCACAAACAGACTATTAAGCACAAGAGTAACATTTGTTAAGTTTCTTTTTCCACAATGTGAGGTGGTCTGAAGAAACCTACAGCATTTATAAAAAACAGGTTGCAGCTGGAGCTCTCTATCTGAAGAGACAGCAAGGCTGGAAAGTAGCAATATCCACGGTTGATGGTGGTTGGTGAAAAAATGAACATGGAAGCATTAATATTCTTGCTCAGCCATGCATGCAGCGGGAGCCGCGCAAGAGTTGCGTGGGTGTGGCAAGAAGAAAGATTGATCTCTGAAGTAGAAAATGTTATTTTTCAGAAGGCAGATCTAAATTCAAAAGGTCAGACTCAAAACTGTACAGTATTAAGCAATTATTTCTCTACTTTTTGAAATAAGCTAGAAATTCAGATGGCATAGCTCAACTGAAATCAATGCAACAACATCGATTTATGCAAGCTGGGGAGCTGGATTTGAGTTAAATATCTGAATGTTAGTGAATGATGGACTCTCTACTAGGTACATAAATTACAGTGTGCCTGGATGAGAACAGTGGGAAAGGTCAGTAGTGGATGTGAATCACCTGTGATGCTGGAAGAGTAATACTTTTTGAACAAAACTATTTCTATTCGGAAGGGCTGAACTGCCTGAAATGAAAATTATTTTGAGACATTTTCATCGCTGAGCTGCTAATAAGTTCCCTGGCTGTAGCACAACATTTTTGTTAGTACAATAACGAGCGTGACACTTCAAAACGGACAGGCTCTATGGCAAGAGGCACAGCCCCTGCAGGACCGTATGTGGGCCTTTCAGGATACGGGGTGATGTGATTATGCCGAACACCTTGCTTTCACTGGTAATAAAAATAAGCTTGAGGTTTTGTGATCACGAAAAAAAAAAAAAGTGACTCAATCCAGCTGAAGCAACCACATTTACCTGAGCCTGGAGACAACAGGAAGCAATAACTCAAGAGTGGTATGTTAACTCCAAGACCCACTGCTCTGAATCATCCCAGTATTGCCCTAATAGAGGACTCCATGATAGAAGAGTGATAAACAGCTCCAGTATATCATTGTTTCTGGTACAAGTACTGGACTTTCTGCTGTTCCATCTGCTTTTGACCTGGATTTCGTTTGAGAGGAAATATCCTACAGCCATTGCTCAGGGATAAAAGGGAGCATGCAAAAAACCTCTTATAGGCTAATTTCTAGGTATAAGGAATTCGTAACTATTGCATGAAGGCAAGAGTTACTTCCCCACAATCTCCCTAGGAAAATTATATACTTTCTGCATAGCTGATCAATCTGGGAGATGCCAGAGCTGTGGGTAACTCAATCTGAAAAAGGTCTTACTATGACTATGGAAAATATAATGCGAAGCTAACATTGGTCTTGCAAGGGAGTTTTGAAGCACAGGCAGAAAACATTGCATGGTTGGGAAACTCTTCTCCACAGGTTATGAGAGGCCTATTGGAAGGTGAAAGCTATTTCCCGGGGGGGCATTGCACATTACTCACATCAGCTGAGGAGCTATATGATTCTTCCTGACCTTGACTCAGAAACACTGAAGCACTGAGAAACACTAAGAACGAGATGGTGTTAGGATTTGGCCAAGGTCATGGCGTGGGGGGAGGCAAGAAATGACAAATTATTACCTCTACAGCAGTCTGTACATAATAGTTTTTACCATCAAGAGAGGAATTTGCTGTCAAACTAGAGGCCAATGCTTCAAGAAGCAGCTGAGTCAAAGGAAGCACAGAAGTTTCTCCTGTTTGATGCAGCTGCTGGGTTCTGAAGAGGAAGAATTGGATTGCTTCAAAGTACTTGAAACACCCCGTAGGGATTTTCATTTTGTATTGAGATTCTCTGAAAGATCAATATTTAATGGAACAATACTGCAACCCTCAATTTACAGCACACTGTATCACACTATATTGGATCTTACTGTTGTATTGCTACAATCAATTAAAATAAGCAGCTATATTTTATTGGTTTTAGAAACAATAAAATATTTTTAATTACAAGCCAGCTTTTTCCTCAAGCTTCTTCAACTGACACAACTGTAATCAGAAAGCCTAGATTTAGATGCAGAGGAACACAAGCCTTTCCTTCCCTAATATTTCTTTTAATTCCACGACATTTTAAATGCTTTTTCTGTGAAATACGCAACACAGAAATGCATTATTACATTGTGCTGGAGACCAGATTTATCTTTTCTAATTTGGGATGACTGTGAATTTCATACAAGTGGTTTCTTCATTTCTGCATAACGTATGCAGAAACACACAACAGTGAAACCTCTATATCCTCTTACTTGGGTATAAGTGTCTGAAAAACATAGGCTTATATGTAAGCTGGTGGAGGAATGTACAAAAGAAGTGTTAATCCAATACAACCATTACAAGGTGATACATCCACATCTAATGAAATCAGCAAGGGGGAAAAGTTACTTTGTGCCAGGGACCTTAACGGAGCCACACAATATAAAATATATGTTTGCTTAGACCTGGAAGACAAAATGAATTTTTGATCAGTCTCTCATTTAATCCATATTTGAATGAGCTCTGTGCAGGCAAGGGTGCAGGCATCACCCTACACACGGCATTAGGATTTTCTCTTCTGTGCCACGTTTAGTTAATCGTTTTCAAGCTCATCTACTTCGTAGTGGTTCCTACAACAAACAGGGCTAAATTACAACAATCTGGGATCCACAGTTCAATCTGCTGATTGTTTCTTCACTTCTGTAACATAATTAAGAGTAGTTTTACAGTTTCCCCTTTTCTTCTGGGTTGTTTAAGAAAATGCTTCATTTTCAATTTTTTTTCTAGTCACATCTTTTTCATTAACAAAGGAAAGGAAAACAAAAACTGCTTGTAATTGCAGTTCTGCAAACTCCACACCTTGCAGTGGGTTCTTTCATTTCCCAGGCTTTCTCCCCCTCTCATTCCCCTAGCTGACAAAAGCTTCTCTCCAGTGACACTGCCTCCCGATACTGCAAACATCCCTTGCTTCCAGCTCAGTTCCACCAAAAGCCCTGCACCCTATCACTGGGTTTACTCCACTACTATCCACCACAAACCACAAGTAAGGTTCTGGGGATTAAAACAACTTTATGTACACTTTCATTTAATCCCTCCCAAAACTACGGGTAGAAATCGAGAGGGTCTGCAAGGGATTTAGCACAGTTGGTCTGCTGGTTGCCTCCAGATTCCACGTGTGCTCCAGGAAAGCAAGCTGGTACAAGACTCGGGTAACAAAGCTGCTGGGGGAACAAATGTACTTCCTTTCCTCCTGTACAGCGAGGCAGAGGCCACAATCACGTTGGAGTCACCATGAGGATGCAAAGATCCATAAAGGTGTATTTTGCACTTTGATTCTGGTCTCAGTTATCTTCATGTCTCATTGCTAATACCTAGTTCGTGTCAAGCTATTTAAGACTGCAAGCAAAGTGTCTTTCACTGTCGTATGTAAAGAAACACTTTCATTAACAGAGTTTTTAGGGTTCCTTCCATTCATGGGGTGGCCTATGGCCTCACTTCTAAGGGAACAAGTTACCAGTAAGCAAGAAGGAGAGATGTTAGGAAGGAAAACAACGCTGACTGCAGCCTGTAAGTTTATTTGCTGCACAGTGCATGCTGCCGTCCCGAGTTCCATCTCCACTTGCCCCATCAATCATTCCTTTTGTTCACACGGTGAAGGGGATTTTTTTTTAACGTGTGAATGATGCCCAGTCCTCAGGCTTGTGCAATGCCTGCTGAGCTGAATAGAAGAAAACAATATGATTTTGTAGCGAGAATGTTCTGTGCCATGTCCAACAATGAATTCACCAGAAAGGCAATTCTTCCTCCACACCTAGGAATGGCTGCTTTTCCACTAACGGTGGTGCACCTCTTATCAATTTCTTTGACATTCAAGAACACCGTAATTTTTATACCGGGGAAAACAGAAGCCTTTAAAAATTTCTGGTTGATTCCCTATCACAAAGCAGAAAAGCCTGCAATTGTAACACATCCTCTGTCAGAGCCCCTCAGAAGGAAAGGCAGCATTTCATTCATTCAGCAACTGCCTTCTCTCCATGAATTAATTTAAAGAGCATGTTGTCATGGGTTCCCAGTCGCTGAGCTGGGCTTTGGTCATTGTAAAATCTCCTTTGCCGTTACTGCTGTAAGAGTGTTGGCCTCACACACCAGCAGCGGGCCACACCGATGCACAGAATGAGCAAGACCCTGCTGCGTTCAGCATGCGATGCCTTGACATTACTTCCTTGCTTGTTATCCAGGTTTGAAATGGTCTGTTGGGTTATTCAAAAGGCTTGCCTTCTTTGGAGCTCTATGAGATGAGGTCATCATACTCAGCTTAAGAGCTTGCTAAATTGTTTAGGTACTAAAATACCAACTTATTTTGGTGCAACAGAAGAATACAGCAAATGCTGAAGGTGTTTAATGTAAAATATGAATACATACATTCAAACTGGAGCTGTTAAGCCCCCAAATAAACCTGTTTTTCTTGTAGCTAGCGTTTATTTGCTGAAAAAAGATGCAGCTGATCTCAGCCTGGGGGCCTACTTTGGAAGTTCACCTTGTGGGTCAGGGCTCTGCTTTGAACACAGGGCCCATATGCATGAACTAAAAGAAGTAAGCACTCTTACAAGTACGGTGGCATGCTTTGCCCCCACTTCCCACGTGCCAGGGCTTGGTTGCGCTAAGCAGCAGGCTGTGAGTAGGAGGCAGCTTTAGGCTGCTTGGCCAGTGCGTGCTGCTCAATCAATTGTTCTTCATCCTCCCCAAATGAATGGCAGCGGGCAAGATGGAAGCATCCTTTGGGACAGAGCTGGCTCCTCGACATGGGAGGACCACTCCAAGTACTACTACATTTATGTTTCAAAAATTTGTCATACTATATAATTAGGACTACATCTATTTAACAGTGAAAATTAACCTAAATATAGCCAGACATGATTTATTGGGTACCACATTGATCTATGGAGAAAAAGTCGGCAAAGACCTGTTCTTTTGGCTCAGTTGCTTGAAAAGAGAGATCATTCTCTGACCATCCTCTAAACAGGACTTTATCAAGCATCTGATATTCTCATGCTTGAAGGTTATTTTGCTATTCATATTTATTATTCATCATTTTGTAAAGAATAAATGCCTTTGCTTAAAAAGTAACAAATATTCCCAGTGGGGCTTGAAAAGTATACCTCGTTGATACAAACTCCTGTTCCTGTTGCAGTTTATTCATACCCACTAACTTCGGGCACTCAGTGTAAAAGAGTCTAGCTCTCCATATAATCGGTGGATACAGGTAAAAGTCTCAGGAGTGTGACGCAAATCACTTAATTTAGGGAGTAATTGCATATTTCCTAGACACCACTCATTAGGAACTTGCAGACTCTGGTCTTGTATAAAGAACTAAAAATTTGGTCTGTTAATCAAGAGAATGCAAGAAAGAAATGTCCTTAACAATGGAAGCTTCCAGCGGCAAGACCTTCAGTATAGAAAACAAGATATGTGAGAAAATGAGTAGGATCTGTATCTTCACATCATCCTAACAGTACAAAAGATTACAATAAAAGTAATAAATGAATTATTTTACAGGAAAAATATTTTTTAAAAAGGAGGAAAAAGAAACCCATGAAGCATGCAAAGCAAGCTCCCATGTCTTCTTGGGAGTGACTGAGAGGAAGAGATAGGAATACAAATAAGCCCAGCCTTGTGGCTCACAGCTGTTGGTTCCATATTTTCAGGGTTCTGAAGTCTAATATAAATTGATGTTACAAAAGAGTTTTGTGGAAAACCGTGCAGAACACAAACACTCATCTGTAACATTGTATCTTCATAAACATGTTATTTTCACATTTTTCAGGAAGTTTTATGTACCCTGCAGAGTTACCTTCTGAGGTAGGTGAAAAAGCAGGACCATCGGTCAAGCCTGAGGTTCAATTAATGTACAAATGGGACTCCGTCAATCCGTTTTGACTGCCACAGTACACATACTGGGCTTGTTTTCAAAGAAAGACTTGTCCCCATTGTTTCTGACTAATCTTCTACACTGTAATGGCTCTGCAGCACATGCTGTCTTTCTGAGTGTGAATTAGGATGTCTCATTGCATTGTGGATAAGCCACGGCAAGCATTAATGTCACCGTGGGTTGAAGATGCCAACAAATGGGAATTGGCATGCTGAGACCATGACAGGTGGCACTGTGGAATAAATACACTCACTATTCTCTAGGTATTCCAACTGCAAAACCAAACAAGCACACGAGCAAACACTGCAGAAGAAAAGACCACTGCCAGCAACACAGCTCCTGTTCCTCAAAAAGATCCTCTTGGATTATTTCTGGCAATAAAGGCCTGGGTTCCTTCGAGTGAAATCCAGGCTGTCTGGACGTCAGTATGGATTTTACTGACTTCATTTTGGCTATCATCTTCATGCTGCCAGGGCAACACACACTACTTTGAAATATTTCAGGGCACCTAACATTAAAAAGCTTTTTCCTTCAGTATTTTGTCTCCATGAGGGCAAGGGTGTTTACCGTTCAACAGCTAAAATCATAAGGTGAAACACTAAGAAAACCATTGTATGTTGAAGTTCAGTTACGTGCAATTGCAGCTCTCAATATCATGTTACTTATAATGCCCTGATGTTTCACTGATATAAATACATGAACTTTAATCAGAATATTCTGATTAAGTCAGTACATAATCCCGATGTAAAAGGAAGGCCTATGTAAACGAAAAACAAACATACAGAGAAGTCAGGTGGCTGACCGAAGGCCACAGTAAGTCAGTGGCAGAGCCAAGAATATATTCCTCATACTCCAGGGTGTAGTATATATACCTGATCCCAAATCTCCTATTTCACCTAACAGAAACATTCATTGTAAGCCAAAAATCTTTCACTAGTGACACTGTTTTAGCCTGATGCAATGAGAAAGGACTGAGCTATTAAATCGCCTTCTCCACAAATGCTTTGTGACCTAATGAAATGTTCAGACCACCACAACAATTACTCTCCAAGCAATAGGGCTAGATTTTTGTAATTTTTCAGTGCCACTGTTCATGACCGAAATGATTACGTCTATTCCTCTCCTCAGCCCACAGGCTGAGCTTAAGCAAGAATTTTGCTGTACCAATGCATTAAATTCAGACCCAATAAATCAGCAGCTATTACAGTGTCTCTGGAGCTGGGTGTTTGGGGGCTTTTTTTTTCTAAAGAAAAAAGTAGTGGGAATGACCAGTGGCATTAGCAGAGACTGGAAAGTTATGAAAATGAAAACTGTGATGGTAGGAATTCATAAAAACACTGGTGCTAGCTGTCATTCAGTTGCACCAACAGAAATCTGGAGTAAGACCACCTAAAAGAGTTTGGTATGGAGCACTAGGAACTTAAAGCATGGGCACTGTGCTGAGATGATGCAAGAGCCCACAGCAAGTTTCATGAGGTACCAATCATTTTAGCGACACTTAGAAACTAAAACATTAAAAACTGCTTTCGTCTACTTTTGATATGGTGACATTTATACAAAAAGGAAATACAATTAGCAAGTTATTTTTATGTGCCTATCAATTTTAAACTTGAGCTTTCTAGTACAGTTTGACTTAGTATTTTAACTACAGAAAGAATGACAACCTCTTTTCTTTTGCGCTCCTCTAGCCTCCCCACAAATATATACCCAACCAAAAAAATACCCAATCAATTTAGTTCAGCCTCTTGATGTGTGTATCAAAGCTACTACATATAAATCTCAGCTGAGGAGCCAGAGCTGTCAGAAGACTATATGTATCAGAGCTTTAGACTAGGTGCATCCAAATAGCAAAATAAACCTACCGCAAGTGACAATCCAGAACAGTCATGAGACACAACATAGACAAGGAGGACATAGAAGGAAGAAATAAAAATTAAAACATCCACACACAAACATTAGTAAAAACCATGGAGAAATGACCTTTTTACAGTAGCACATTCATTAACAATTTGCCTCCTCTAGAAGGAATCTAATCCTCCCAGTGGCCCTTGGTGGAGTTGTATACTCTACTTGAAAGAGTAAGCATTGCCTGCAATGGAAATGGGTTTCAAGACTGAAAACCTAATCTTATTTTCAACTCATCTTCCCCTTTACCTCAACCACATTTGCTCATAATCTATATTATTTCATAAACAGTTTTTCATTTGAAGTTGTGTTCAGGAAAGTGGACGTTTTGAAGCACAAATATTCTAACAGAGACCAAAATTTTATTCCACTTTCAGTAGTTATCTAGCTATCATGTATGACTGTTGAGCTGACTGAATCTCTATGTCGAAAGGATCTTTCACTATGTCAAGCTATATGGCTCTATAATGATTTGGCACGGATGTGCAGGTCAGCGTGAGTACATGTAGGTCAGAAGTTCTCTTTGACAAACAAAACCAGACTAAGATGGAAATTATATTTCCAGAAGCCGATATGTTCAATTTACCAAATGCTAACCTTACCCTTTCAAGTTTTGTGTGCCTAGGGAACTAGGATCTTGCAAGATGCCAAGTGCCTATCAACTCCTATTATGCTCTCTCAGCTGAAGGCAGAAGGTAATTAGCATTTGCAGGTTCAGGCCTAACAATGACTGAACTAAGCTTTTTGGTTTTTTGACAACATTTCAGATCTCTGGTACTGTACGTTGCCCTTTACAATGGCATTAGATTTACATCGTGATCTTCAATTACTTTTTTTAACATTAAAATTTGCTTCTTTAAGGAGCCAAAAGGCATTCTTGTTATTCCCCTATTTTATGCCAGAGCCTCTAAAGTGGTTCACTGAAATATTCTACATTTAGCATCGCATTGAGTTCAGCTAGGTATATTAAAATTTGCACTGACAATTCAAGATTAAACTGTTAGAATAAACAATCAGTCAATACCGAAAGAAAAAAAGATAGCTAAAATTTCACAAATTAGGAATTAAGTTGGTAAAAGTTACTGAATGCCAAGGACTTAAAATCTGTATACTATCAGACTGCTAGGTATGAATTTAAGGGGCTAAGTAAAGTAGCCCGTTTTTGAAATCCTAGGCAATGAAGAGGCAGCTTGGCTGGAGAGTTGGTGATCCATCCACTTAGCAAAGGTCTGACATTTACATCAACTGGGAATCTAACCTCCTTAGGTTTAACTGTGCAAAACAAAACATATTGGTTAAATCCCAAAATGTTTGGGCAAAAGTATGTTTAAATAACTATACAGCATATTTTGAACAAAATCATCTTAAAATACCTATCTGTGCAACATTTCAAAATTTGAGCCCTCTTTGCAGACAAGAGATGCATGATTCAGCTTTTTATCAAATTTTCCCATGAAAAAGAAATGAAACTCAATATTAATTATATAATGTAATTTTGCATTTAAAATATTTATTTTCCAAGAATCCATGGTCATTTATCCAGGTCCTAATGAATATAATTAAAAACACTTAATATTATATTCTAAATACAACAATGGCCTTACATGATATGGAACAAATTCCACATAAATATCAATCAACAAATTGCACATTATTTGTCCTACAAGAAAGTTTTAGGTTTGTTATCACTGGTAAAACATAACAAACATCTCAAGGAGTTTTTCCACAAGCATAATCAAACAGTTCTTCCAAATTACTCTTGGTTCAATGGGAAGAGTTGGCTCCCAGTAGCCCAGGGTAAACCAACAATCGATGACCTGATTTTCCATGCATTGCTGAGGGGGAAGTATCTCACAATTACTTAATATTAATAGCACAGAATAAAGTCTATAAATCAAATACAGGGAATCTGTGAATGCTAAATCAAAGTGCTTAAAGAAAAGGCATTTGTTTCACATTCATCATATGGAGGAAAAAAACCCAGCATAAAATCTTTTTCAAGGGAGAACTCAAAATTTCTGCCCTGTTGTTTTTTTGAGCTCAGCCTCACTAATCTTCCTAACCTTGGAACAGCTGCATCTACATTAGTGATTCTGTGTACTGACGAGGTTGTTTTGAGGTGTGAATTTGTCTTGTGTTGGCGTCATGCACTCCAGTACATCAGTGTGGCACATGAAGCATCTTCTCTCCAGGTGGAACCAAGGTTGAAGCTGCACACCAGGGCACTATCTAAAGTCCTCCACTTGCAATGTTGATGCAAAGGTCTCAAGCTCTTTGTACCTGTGCAGGACTGTGTTAGTTGCAGTAAGGCAATCTGGGATGGCTGTAGAGATATCTGCTTTGTATTGCCTTCCAGCATGTAGACACATGAGTACACCTAGGATGGGCAACTGGTGTGAACTTCATTAGCTGTAAGCATGCAGTGTGTACTTATGGTCTGAGAACAAAAACAGATTGTGCACAGTGGGCACTACAAAATGTTGATACATCCAGCTTGAAAGTAATGACTTTTGCGAAGCTTTATTGGTGTAGTGGATAGACTAGAAAAGTTTATTGAATCAACATTTTAGTAGTGGCTACTGCAGTTGAGTAGCACAAACAGGAATAAAACTGGATCTTCAGTTATTTTCTTTACATACTGTTTACTGAGCAAGAACAACAAAAACTGTCCAACTGTCCAATAGCTCTGATAGCTCTGTACCTTTAAAGCTTATCCATTATTTTCCTCCTGTTATCTGAGCTCCTTTCAGACTCCACTCACGTGATCCAGTTGCAGCTAGTCATCAGACTTGTAAGGCTTCCTCATGCACTCTCCTGATTTTTCTCTTCCCCGATCACATCTTACTTGCCTGGAGAAATATGCTAACGTGTTCCAGGACTCTTAAGACTGGCTGATGAGCCACATTGGTGGCTGCTCCATCACTGTACAGTGGTATCACACCACTTGTTCTGGACTGCTCCACCGGCCTCTTAGCTACTGTGCTCTAGGCTTCTCTTCTTGGATCTCGTTCCCGATCAGCTGGCCCTAGTCCTCGGGTTCCCAGCTGTGGCTTGTACTTCTAATCAACCTGCCTTCAGCCCAGCTTTCTTCTACACTAGATCCCAACTTGTGGAAGGAACTGCTCACCTCTGACCATGTTTTATCCTCTCTCTTTGGCTGGGTAAGTGCTCCTGGACTACTCTGGCTCAACCTTACCAGGGGTCTTTGGAGCACAGACTTGACCATGCAGTATCTTTACAGTTATTGGCTCCTACTGAAGAGGTTTTGCAAAGCAATTCTCTAAAGTTCTTCAGCACTTTGTTTGAAAAATATAGCCCTTTGTCTTCTTAGCTTAGGAAACTGGGCAATGCAGTGAGTACGCATGGATACATCACATTTATTCCCCCATTCTTCTGCTTATTCACAACAGTTTGCTCCAGAAAGGACAATACTAAAACCGTGTTAAAAAAATAGCTTTATTTTCTTTCAGGAACATATTCCATGTCAATTCTATGGCCCAGAGGATTAGGTCCTGCAACCTTCTGCTTCTCTTGCAACCTTCTGCTTCTCTTGCATGAAGCACATCTGAAGGACAAGTTTTTCTGCCCTTAAGAAAATGATGCTGCTCAAAGGGCATTATGCTAATCTTTTCCTCCAAGGTGCTCAGTTGATTAACAGCTACAAGTATGGCCTGCTACCTTTAATCTCCTTCTCTCTAGCACAAAATGAATCCTCCCAACATCATTGTGTTGAATGCCCCTGTGCTCTTCCTTTTCGGTTGTTTTCCCTTGTTTCTATGCTTCTCATTTTTTTCTTCTATACGGTTGTTTCTCTGCTGAACTTTTGCTTTTGTGTAAAAAGAGATTTAGAGTTCAGAGCTACTTTTGTTTATCATGTAAGCTCAGAAATACTGCTAGAAAGATATACAAACACTGTACTAGGTCCTGATCAAAGTCTTGAAAAACGACAGTGAAAATTGCGCACATTTGCTTCATTTTTGGGACAATGAAGACACTCTCAATAAACTTGCCCATTCCAGATGAGTCATTATATGCGTGCTCATTTTCTTTTAGCAGAGCAGGGAAACTGGCTGACTGCTTTATCAGTGATGCCACACCCAGATTCATCTTTTGTGATACCACCGAGAAGATGCTGCCAATCAGTCCCCTCTTCACAGAGCCACTATCGAGGCAACAAGGAGAATTTTTTCTAAACACAACAGAAACCTTCAAATGCAACTCAATAGTTCAAGAAAAGGAGAGGTACTTTACCTGGTCTTTCATGGTTTTCCCTAAATCTTTAACATCTTTCATGTTAATAGCATTCTTCCCTCCCTTCTCCTTTCCCTTCTTCTTGTTCTTCTTTTTGAACAAGCATTTCTTACAGAGACAAAAGCAGCAGGTAAGGATTAATAGGACTGCAACTATGGCTATGGCTATTAAGGCCCAAGGTGGCACTGGAAGAGAAAAAGAAACAAACACAAAAAGAAGGTGGTAAACCATTAGTAGGGTTAAAACACATTTCTCTCACAGCTAAGCCCTTTTCAATGAAAATGCCTTGCAGAAATACCTGAAACCCTTTCTAAAATATCCTGTCATCATTTGTGTATTTCTCCCAACTGAGCATTTGCACATGTAATGCCATTTTAACACACCTATCTATTTACATGCCTAGTGACACACATCAAACTCACTTTGATTTATCAAACATTTGAAAACAGTATGTCCAAAATATTTACACTGTGCAAATCTGTAAAATGCTCAGCACACTTGGACAATCACTTGCTTCTTTCTTTAATCATCTCCCTGACCCACCTGGCATTGTGGCTGAATCGGGTGGAACTGACTGGGAATTTCCCTTTTCTGGAACGGCATCTGATCCAAGCAGTCAGTTTTAACGAACAGCCCCTCTCCTCTGCCTGCTGCTTTATTTGACAGACTCACAGACTCCTCGCAACAGACGCAGGTCAAGGTCACCAGTAAAGATTGACCAAGGACAAAGGACTAACCAATCCAAAGGCATTTGCCCTATTTGTCATCATGCCTTAATGCCAGTAAAGTTTCAGTACATAGCTATATTCTCACCTATACTTTCCTATAAAGAAAAGCATATGTTCTGTTTATTCATTCAGTCCAGGATGCTGGACATGGCTGAAGCATGAATAAATAACAGAGAACACTTACTATGATAAAATGGTCTCGTTAAAGATCAGAACTTTTGGAAAAAAGGACTAAACAGAAGTACTCTGGAAGGGAATTATCTTCCTAAAAATCAGCTTTAATGACCACTGATCCCCACATTTAACCGGAACCCCTGACAAAACTTTAAATCTTGTAAAGTGTCATTTTCTAAAAATCTCGACATGCACTCAGTCTATCAGGTCTGCAAGATACTCTCTCAGTGCATTACCTAAAGGTCTCTAACATGATACAGAACAAAACCGAAGAGTGAATCAAATTTGACATGTTGACGTCAGTGATCACAAAAGGGAATGGACAGTATAAATAGAGAAAATTAATTGCTTAAAGGAGCTAAGCAGAGTGTGAAACATGGTCATAGGAATTTGCACTACAAATTACCAGTTGAGGAAGAGGACAGAGCACCTACACCTTCCTTACTCTGAATTTAATGGCCATTTTTTCTAACCTTCATTCAAATGTCCTTGGTGACAGATACAAAAATAATGCAGAATAGTTAAACAAGAATTTCTGTAATACTTTTGTGCCTCCAAATGTCCATTAAATGCAGCTGCTATAAAAGGGAAACTGTACCATATGTAGAACAAATGAGAACTGATTACTAAACAAATGAATGTTAAAAGATAAACAGTGAACAGATTAACAGCTGTTTAGGGGATGTATTTTATGGAGTCAGCAATAGGAATTCTGCAGTTAAAGTTGCATTAGATCTGCACTTATCACAACTTAAAATCTGTATTTCATGCATTAATGATTTCATTTTGTCTTCATATCTGGTGTGGTAATACTTTGTAGCACAACTGACTCTCCTGAATATTTTTTTTTTTCATCCAGCACTCACAAATGTAAAACCATCACCTTTCACAGGCAATGTGTGCTCTTCTCAAATTCTAAACCTCACACGTGTACTTGGTCTGTTAGACACTTAGCATCTGAAATGGTATTTACATAACACTATGCCTTATATCTAAGCTAATGTACATGACTTATGTCAATATGAAATGAATGCTGTGCCCAAATTTCTCAGCTACTTGTTTTGCTGCCTTGTCAGCAGTGCTTGAAGCACAATGCCAGTAAACATGGGGAGCAGCAAGAATAGGGGATGGGGTTCTGACAGCAGGATGGCACCATGGGAGGAAAGAGAAGAGGGACACATCAAATGTGGGTAAGCTGGGAGAACCAAGGAGTTGAGGAGACAGGGAATGTGGGTGTTAATAGGTTATATACATATGCGTCCTACAGACAAAAAAGCTTGTGCAGGTAGTGAAGTCAGGTGCCTCTGTGCTGAAACTGTCGTGTAAAGTGTTATTCTGGCACTGCTGCCTCCGTTCTCTGGAGCATGAACAACATAGGGTGCCTCAGGGAGCATATGAAACACTTGCAGATACCTCAGCTTCTTTTTTATAATGCATTGTCTGCTCTCATCTGTTTGTAATTTAATTTCACCCAATAGCTCTTGTGATGCAATTAAATGATCATCAAATTAATATCTGAGACACCAAGAATTATGCAGAATTCCTTATTTATCTCTTTAAAGAAAATACACTTTCTTTTTTATTAAACAAAGCATAAGCAATAAAGGAAAAAAATTAGGGTAACCCAAAACCTGGACATTTCCAAAACAACCTCAACATTCAAGTCTGAAAAAGCAAAAAGGAATGGATTTTTTTTCCCAACAAAAGTGTACTATCTCTGTCAAAGAGATGGCTCACCTGAACATTGCCATTGACAGAGATTGTCCAACCAGTGCATGTAAATGTTAGATTTAAGACAAGTGAAACATAACAGTTATCACTGGCTTTGAAGTGATGTTTGTTTCCTTTCAAAAGCATTATTTAAATAGTATTAAATGTTAATCATTTTACATAATATGGACAAGACTTCCCAAAATTACTAAAGACTGAGAGTTTTCATATCTGTGCTCCCCAATTCATGACGCTGCCAGAGGAGCTTGTATTCCAGAAAAGGTAAGTTTTTAAAAATTAGTTTTCTATAAAGTCACCTCAAGGTGGATAGGCCAGAATGAAATGACTGAAGTCACTAGTCACTTTGGAAGACTCAAGTCTACAGCCTTTAATTTTTCAGCCTTTTTACCAACTGTGAATAATATCTATAAAAAACCTACCGACAGTATATGAACTTTCTTGTTTTTGCACAGTGGCTCACTTTGGAGATTCATACTGGTTAATTCCAGTTGGACTTTACCCACCCTTATGCAAGATTTTCCAAAGAATTTCATTCTTCCACTGTTTAAATGGACAACAAAGGGAATCTACGGTATGAAGACTACCTCCACCTATATTAAACCAGTTTGATCAGGTTCAGTAGCACAGTCTGAAACCTCAGGAGGTCTTTGGACGTGATCCATTGAGCAAAAAACCTCTGTGACAGATGAAGCAGAGTGGGTGACATGAAAAACACAGATCCTGACCAAGCGGCAGAGGTGTCAGGGAGCCAAAAGCTTCTTGTACAACTTGTCTTACCCAGTGCCTGCACAAGGGGGTGCTTTGAAACAAGCAATACTTACCTATGCAATCAAGGAAAAGCTATTGGTTTAAGGATAATTAATATGTGTGTAAACTTTTTGGTATTTCAGTGCTATTTTCTTTGTTCTGCTCCTGTGGGAAAATACAGAATATTTATTTTGAAGAAGCTGTCATGAATCGCTACATGATTCGGTGATTCTACAAGACAAATCTATACGAGGGGATCTGCTGAGTAGCATAGTTAGTAAATAAGGTCTTGAACTAGTCTTAGTGATCAAATCCAAACAGGGTATGCTCTAGGACTTTACTCAGAAGTGCAGGAATGAAGCCTATCTGTAAAAGGAGAGTGTAGAGAAAACGAAGTGCATGGCTTACTCCTGAGCAATTCCAGGGCACTGAAAAGAGTAAGCTCTAGGATTCTGTTGATAATCAAGGCATTTTGGGTACCGGTTTTGCATCCTTCACTCCTGCTGAACATCAGTCAGACATGGATGCAGCTAAAGGAGTTGTGAGCTCTCAACCCTCTCTTTTGCTTCCTTCCACTAACGCCAGCCGGGGTTGTGTGCATGTTGTGGGTCATTTGATGCATTTGTAGCATTTCACAAATACAGCAGCTGCGATGCACTTACATTATCATTTTAGTTTGGGCTCAGGAGTGCATTTATGAGGCATATCTCCAGACCATACCCATGTATCAGCATTATGCAGTGATCTGGGAGGACACGATGGACCAAATGGGAATATACGCTCCCAGAGCTCATCTAATGGTGCTCTAACTGCAAAAGACACTTGGCCCATGGGAGCAAACCTAAACTGAAGCATTACCCCCACAAAGTTTGCAGTGTGCAGCTGGGTCCTCAGGACTGACTGCTTCACTCCACGGATTTGCTTCTACTGTGCTGCACTAAACATAGCTTGTGTCCCAACCTGTCATTAAATGCTGTTCCACTGAATATGCTGGATTCAAAGGAAAGGGTGTATTACTGAGTTATTCAATTTACGAGCTACAAATTATGTTCTTTATATGAAGATATCCTTACTTGGCCTTACACAAAATGCTTGGAGACATACAGGCCTTGGGTCTAAAACTGACATTCCCATTAGATGATCTAAAATTATCAAATGCCTCAGAGGACATTTGACTCCAGAGGAAAGACAGTAAGTGGGAAGTCACAAAACGTGTAACAGCATCAAAGTGCTACAGTCTGTAAAAGAGAATAAAATCCTTCATCCTAATAATTTTCTACCCTTTCTGCATGCAATGTCAGAGGAAACTGTATTAACTTAGAACCCAAAGAGAGGGAAGGTCAAGGAAGAACTGAAGAGAGGAGCTGAATTAAAAAGTGAAGACTTCCATACCAAAAACGCTGTCCACTGACAACTCCCAATTAAGCAATTAAGCAGCCCCATTTAAACTGTGACAGCAAAGGAATACCAAATGATGGCAGCTTCCATATTATTCTGCAAAGGAGGCCCACGGTATGTCAGAATTGATACATATTAATAATCTATGTTTCAGAGGCGGCATGATACTTAACAGGAAGCTGCAACCACCAAATAGTTGTATGTGAAGCACATTGCATTAATCTAAAGCTCTGGTAGCCTGAACATGAGAGCACTGGCAGTTTTCATTTATTAAACCATAGTTTTATCTTAGCTTTTTGCACTTACAGCTTCTTATCAGGAAGCAAACCCCGTATATAGCTATATTGAGACTTTCTGTATAGAAACTCCTCAGGGACCATGTTCTGGGAATCAATTTGACTTTCATTAGAAGTTACTTAAAGAAAAAGAAAATGCACTGAAAGCAAGGACCCAGGTAACAGATACCACTATTCACAGCAGAAGGAACGCAAAGGTGATCAATGCAAAGAAAAGTAAATACCGATACATGGTAAAATGACTTGTAAAAGAGGAAGATAAAAACTGCAAATACATACTTACAAATAGCGATGACTTAAATACTAGCCTTCAGGCTTATACAGCTACATTTCCACCCCGAACACTCTTATGTATAATCTCTTGCTTTAGCAGCATGTTTGCAAAATATTATTTTCACTTTCTTACATTTACCACAGTTTTTTTATGTGGTTCAAGTTAATGATGCTACCTGTGACACATCTCTAGAAGGAACCATTACTAAATAACGAATGCTCTCACGCTGACATTTCCCCCCCTTCTCTATTTTTTGAGCATGTGCAGTTGCATATGACTATCTCTATGAATAGTTTATGGAAGTTACTGAAGCTTTAACTAAGCTAAGAGATGTGTGTTTTGACAGTGAAAGTTCCCCACATGCAAAACAGTCTGTGAAAGTGCACTTCTCCTATTAAATATACTTCTGCCTATAGCTTCTTTGTTAGACATTATCATGCAAAATTATGCAAATGTCGTATGACTGAACATTCCACTCTTTGCAAATAAACTGACACTGAATTTAGCAGTAATCCTAGATATAGCTACAAATTCAGCCAAGGTGCTTGGGCTGCTTGAGAATCTGATGTGTCTACTGTACGCTCCCAAAGCTCTAAGTCAAAATGCATAAAATGACTAAAATAGTTACCCGAAGGCGAACCCACACCTACCATTGGAATTTTCAGGTCATTTATGTTTATTATTGCTGGCATTAATTCACCTTTTAGGGCATGTGATAGGTTCTCTGTCATGGTAAAACACATCTACCCAACAGCGTATCTTCTTTCTGCAGAGCAGAACTATTTCTGTCTCTGTTGCTCTGTCTCTCTCCCCTTCCCAATACATTTTGCTCCCTCTCTCTCCCAGCTCCTCACTGCTCAGTCTCATCAGTTCCTCTGCCCCTTGTCTCTTGAGACACATGGGGGAGAAAGCAAGAAAGGGGAGTTTCCAGGTGAGATGGGGTAGTGAGGTAGCCAGAGCAAGGAAGCAAAGCTGCTGAGATGTCTCCTTGTTGAAGGAACTACCTCAGAGAGATCACAAAGGCTTTCAAGCTCAAATGTCAGGTTTCATCTGTATAAATACTAAAACGAATACAGCCCCTCTGTTAACCTGCCCATTCCCCCCAAATCAAAATGAAACAGAGTACGAGCAAAAGAGAGTTAACACAGATCTCCTCTCTGCTGGCTGTGTCACTGCCAGCCGGGGCTGCTCTCTTGGGCTCGTTTTCCACTCAACCACTGTTGCACAGCCTCCTTGGTTGGCCACATGGCTCCTTGGGAAGGTCCCTCCTGTGGTCTCTGGCGCCTGGCTGCCCTTCCCAGCAGTGCCGTGCTTCTGCGCGCCTGCCGGCTCTCCTCCCACAGCTCCTAGCCCTCTTGCCTGCTCCTGCCTTCCCCTTCCTCCAGCAAATACAGCTGTTTCTTCCATTGCCCTCTATGAAAGAAGGATACTCCTCCACTTGGCATGCAACGGCCCAGAGGAGGAACCAGCAGCCCAGCTCCCTGCTGCACAGTGTGTCCCTTGTGAAGGACCGCAACGCTGGCTAGCGTGACAAATGAAACAGCCTCCCCTTTCTGGCAAAACCTCTAGGTCACTTACTACAGGAAACAGCATAGGTAAAGGAAAGACTTGGGTGGAAGATGCTTTCTAATCAAGTAGATAATATTTTTAGACTGATGCTTCCTATCAGTTCATATATCTGCTGCCATAAAGCTTTTAAAATAAAATAAATGAATTCAGGCTCTAGGTAATTGCCAGAGAAAGCACTGGGCACACCGAGCAGCTGGGGAAGATGAAGAAAGCTGGAGCCTCCAACCAGACCTGGAAGCCAGACAGGTTTGCTGAAGGCTTTCCAAAAACCGTATGTACCAACACCAGCTGAGGCCAAATACTTTCCTGAGAAGGGACAAAACAAGCCATGGGGCTAATATTCAGCTCTGACAAACAAATCTGTAGAAGCTTAAGATGACTGCTTTCCATCATATGGACAATTGTATCTTGTGCTTAAAACATATTTCACTTTTCCTGCGACATATACAGTATGTTACACTTCAAACTTTGACTGATAGTCTGAAGGAAAAAAAACAGTAAAAAAAAAAGTCGTGCAACTGCCTCTGACTCAGAACTGGAATTTTCAAAGGGACAAAATACTCCAGTCATATCAATTCTGGGACTCAGAAATCAGGAGAGTAAGACTCAAAAGTAATGAAAGTGATGGGGAAAAAAGTAATTATGCCTATATATATTTGATTTTCTTAGCTGATTTCATTCGCTGTATGCAGTGAACACTGGTTTTGTCTTCTTTCTCAGTTTTTGAACACTTGGAAATGTTACTTGTGTCACATTTTCAAGGTTTGCCCTGCAATTGTAAGGGCCAGGGTTGTATTTCAATTTTCAAAACAGTAATCACATTTCTTGCATACCAGAATTAGTCACACAGAGTACATGCTGAATGTTGTAAGTTCCAAAACTAGGTAAAAACTCCATTGCCAAGGAAGGAAAAGCTAATCTGGCACATTTTTTAATAAAATATTATGCAGGCGTAAAGTCCTTTAAAAAAAGGAACAGATTTGTGATTTCTGACAAGATGAACTTATAGAAACTATATCTGTCTGTAAGCCAATGGTCTGTTAACACATACAAACTTAACACCAGATGCTATTACATGATGGCTCGGGGTTTAAAGGAGAATAGCTACTATTAAAAGAATTGACAACCATCAGAGTAATACACTAAGTTCCCACTGAAAGTAATAACCAGTTTTATTCCTCACTGAGATTTAATATTCATTTAGAAGGTCTCAAATAAAAATGGCTCATATATAGCACTTTTCATCAGTAGATCACTAAGAGAGGCAGGTAATAATATCTGAACTACAGAGATGCAGACATTAACACATACAGAATAAAATGACTTTGGTTAGCATCATATAGAGGACACCGTGGGACCATTGGTCTACATTACTGACTGGTGTGGTGTACAGGAAACAACAGGGGCTTCACTTGCTGTGAGCATGTTTCCAGGAGCACAAGTCCCTGCCACGTCTTTGCCAGCAGCAAAGTTCATGTCAGCTGCAGGTCCTAGACACGCACCCTGCAAGTGTAGGGGACTAAGAGCTAGAGGATGCCACACGCGTGTTGCAAGCAAGTGCACCAGACAGCAGCCTGGAGTGCAGTGTCAACCTCAGATCCCACCAGGGGAAGCAGCTCAAGCACCACCCTGGGGTGCATGCATGCTGTGTGGCTCCCAGTACTGCAGAGGCAACACAAACTCACACTCGGAAGGAACCCCCCCAGCACACTAATTCACTAGCATCGAGCGCCCTGTGTGACACCAGAGCCAAGCACACATCAGAGGTGCCCTGGGTCCCAGCGCCAGGTCCCTCAAGGCTGTAATCTTTCTGACACATCTCACTGGCACCTCAGCTACTGCAGCGCCAGGAGCCTCGCTCAGCCCGTAGGGCACCTCCTTCACTCTGCTTCTTCCCAAGCAGCAAGTCAGAAGACCGCTTCCAGATTTTCTGCATGGCCGTTTCATACAAAACAGTCACACCGCTGAGAAGAAGGACTGAAACACGGCACTTCCTACCCTGGTGTGGAACAGTTATTGTCAGCAGGGTAATTACTGTCCCACGGAGAGCGTAATGACTTGCTGTGCTCTGAAAATGTTCCAGGCTTGCAGAGTGTTTGGGACCTTAAAACTTCATTTTGTTTATCACTATAGATCTCTAGCATAAACAAAGAGACTTAAGTTTCATTTCTCATGATACGCTAACTGCGGTGGGTTGACCCTGGCTGGGCGTCAGGTACCGACCAAAGCCGCTCTATCACTCCTCCTCCTCAGCTGGACAAGGGAGAGAAAATACAATGAAAGGCTCATAGGTCAAGATAAGGACAGGGAGAGATCACTCACCAATTACTGTCATGGGCAAAACAGACTCGACTT
>JAVKLA010000062.1:6330606-6452460 GCA_034782735.1 Sagittarius serpentarius | reverse complement strand
CTTGTTATTAGTGTCATTGTTAGTTTCTTCCTTTCCGTTCTATTAAACTGTTCTTATCTCAACCCACGAGCTTTACAATTTTTTTCCCGATTCTCTCCCCGATCCCACTGGGTGGGGGGGGGAGCGAGTGAGCGGCTGCGTGGTGCTGTGTTGCTGGCTGGGGTTAAACCACGACAATGACCTCTATCTATTAAGCAGAAGCGCTGGTCAGGATATTTATACCAGCTTTGCAAATTTCGAGGGACTAGATACCAACAGCCCAGCTGTCCCAAGCCTCACCCCAGTGCTGAGCTGGAAAGAGAGAGCTGTGAGCATGGCACACCTTACCTCTGCCTCAACAAGCACCACAAAAGATTACTCCCCTCGCTTCTTCCCCACCAAGCCAAACTTCCCAAGAAAGCATCACTGGCATGAATGTGCAAAACAGCTTTTCCAGAAGTCTGCTCTGCTCTGCCAGCACACGGCTGTCAATATGAAGAGGTGTATCAGGAGATATTATATTTTGTAGAATCTGTATGTTATTAGACACTTACACTGCTAATACAGAAAAAAAGAAATTTAATTTCATTATTCACTGACTGTGTACAACTCAAGTCCCTTGCACAAAATGTTGTTTTCACCTGGTATTTAAAAAAATAGCAGGCTTTGACCTTTCTCTTTTATAGCGTTCAGCTTTATTTTAAAAGACTGAAGCAAAGAATCTAAATACGGCTCACGCCCTTGCCTAGTATTTCAACTTCCTTTATTCTGCAAGAAGCTATCAAGGCAGCAACCCACATATCAGTAGTGGCCTTTGTAGGAAGAAATCTGTTTTCAAGGTATGGTTAAGGTTAATAGCCATGTTGCTCTTCTTTGTCAGAAGCTCATTTAGCAGCACTATTATGATGAGGATGATGATGATTGATTACTAACTTCTGCCTTTTTGCACAAAAAGCACCATTCCTGACTGGCTAACTATAAGTGCTGTAATGGTCATTAACTTTGTTGCAGGAACTGCTGCCAAAGTGATAAATAGATTTGGTTTACATTAGCTACCAGCCTAAAAGCATCATTTGACCTCATTAATAGATCTAATCAAATCTGGAGTTATGCTCCCTAAGAAGGAAGAGTATCCTTTTTAGGACAAGAAGTCCAAGGCTTTTTTCTGGTCTCCATAAATACAAAAGTTGAAATTTTGTTCCACTGAGGTAAGGGCACAATTCTGTCCAAAATGCTTTGTGCAAACGCTAGGTATTCAAGTTTTCCTTACTTCTTGTTCAGTCCGGAAGAAGTTAAAACTGCTCCTAGGAGGCATTAAAAGCTGCCTGTACCAGACCAGGGAAGCTGTGTTTCTTGGAAAAGTGGTCAGTTTGCTGAGGGAACCAAGAACAAAACCTTTGCATATACATGTCTGGAATTGCATGTTAATATGTTGAAATTTACATCAAAATTATATGGTTGATGTACAGATACAGCTCTTCAGGTCTGTGGAATGAAAAAGCTGCAGACTGCATTTGATCTCTTAATCTACATTTCCTCCATACTATGTGCAAATTGTTTCTCGTTTCCTTCACCTTTACCTCTGTAAGGTACAAGTGTAACACACTGCTCACTGTTGCTGTGCTTCTTACTTTGCCTACCTAGCAATGTTAGAAGTTATTAATTTAGCATGCCTGGAATATGTTTTCTCTCATGTTGTGCTTCAGTCTTCTGCTAATTAGCCTGAATAATTAATTTACATGAGCTCTAGTCAGGCCCTATATTCAGCTGGGCCATGAGTGTGTGTTACAGCTGTAACCCAAAGTTGATAGTTTTAGTTTAGGGGATGATGTGGATCTGAAAGGAGCCTGGAAAGGACTGTTTTATAAGCACACATATCACTCTGAAGGACAGCACAAAATGTTCTTGTATAGTGTGGATTAATACAAGCAGTTTGTCCCAATGCTTTCTGTCTCCTGTTAATCTTACTGCCTATCAGCAAAAGCAACTACTATCAGTTTGTCTCTTAAGACAGCAACTCTCCCTAAAAATCTCATCTAGTACTTTTATCTCGCTTTTCTTTTAAACCTGACATAAAGTAGAGGTGAAGTATGACTCTGCAAGCTTTGGGACAGAGGAGGAACCATGAAAAAGATGACTCTTTTCATCAACTTCTGTATTTTATTTGGTGATCGTTGCTTATTCTAAAATTTAGCAATGTTGAGAATGGGAACCAGAAATCTGTTCTCCCCTCTCATTTCTGCCTATAGTTTGAATTATTTCCTACACAATGCCATGACTTCAGCATGAGTTACAAGTGCTGTCATACATTAGAGCTTCTGGCTTGATGAAGGAATTTAATCTAAGTCTCTCCATTTCCTGCAGGAGCACTCTAACTTTCAGATTAATATATAAAAAGTGGTGAACTGTACTACCAGTGTAGTAGCAGAAGACCCAGCCCTGTTCTATTCCTATCCCCATTCCCCAAAAAGAAGGGCTGTAGGCATCTGTCCCTCAACAGGGAATTTTCATTCCCCAGTGTTAAGTGGACAGGTGAGCCAGTCTGCTGCTCTGAGACATGTGCTAAGGGTTTGAAATGAAAACCCTCCACTTTAAACCTCTGTATCCGGCTTGCGGCTGGACAGCCAGCCTGGGAGGCTTTTCATCATTCTGAAACCCCTTGACTCCCACCTGTGCCAAGTCTGAAGTCCAGCCATGTAATACTGAAAGCAAGCTGCAAGCTTTTCCTAAATTGTCAGTCATTTTTCCTGGATATGACAGAAAGAAATAAATCCCCTCTCTCCGTACCAGAGTCCACCTTTGATTATCTGCAGTAGGTGTCAGTTTTGCCTTATGCTGCCCAAAAGAAAAACAGACACATTGTAGGCACTTACATCCCTTATGGGATCTAACTGTATGAGCTCAATTCACAGAAAGAGCATCCTTTCCCTCCATCTCCTTCTGTAGTGTCTTATTGACACTGAGTGCGTTCAGCATACATTGATCCCACAGGTACGTCCAGGCCAGACTTTCTCCACTAAGTGAAGCATTCCTGTAAGGTCATATTGAAAACTCAATGCTGAAACGTTACCAGCTTCTTCTGTTCATTGGGAACAGAAGAGGAAATGGAACCTTATGCCAGCTCTGAAAATCAATTATTAGACATTCCTGTTTGACTTTGCTGCAGCAAATGGTCATCAGGGTCTGACTCAAAAGTTCTATAACTAGACTTGGATCTACAGTCCTCTGGTTGACGCCACTTCATGTTCATTGCTCTTTATCTTTTAATTGCTTTGTGAATGATGATTTGCTAATAGGCATACTCAGAGAAAAGTATTTTCCTTTTAAAGAAGGAAAGCCAGGAGAAGATGACCTGTGACTTGCTTTCAGGATCACAAAGAATGTCACTAAAACTTGAGAGTGGTCAATCTAACCCCATGCCCCGTGTACACTTCTCTCCTGAGACTGGCGTATTTCCACTCTAGCAATATTTTGCTCCAGTACTTACAGCCAATCTTAGCAGCTGGACACACTTTCTTATTGCTATTTAACAACCACTGCATCCCCTCACTGCTCAAAAGTGTATCCTTCTTAGTAAAATCGTTTAATTAACCCCCATTCTTCTCATTGGATTAACTTCATTGCTACTGATCAAAGAGGCTGAAAAAATAATCAAATCTTAAAATTAAAAGTACACAGCCGAGTTCTTGCTTCTGTCTCTATATAAATACAATCGTACTTGGAAGTGATTAATCCCAAGCTTGGCCAGAATAGAGAAATAAAAATTAAAAGGGAATGCTGTAACTAAGCATAGGAAAAATAACTTCTGGAATTAGAAGTCAGTCTGCTGAAATCAACAGCCATGGTCCTGATGACTTCTGTCCAGTGAGGTTTGTCCCAGGTTCCCAATTCCTCTTGCAAGTACTTTCCCCTTAACTAAAGAAACAGCTGTGCTCTCTCCTAATCAAAACTCTGCAATAGCTAATCGACAATTCTTTCAAACCTGTAGCGTCACCAGTAATGAACAATTAATCCCCCATCTCCTCAGAACTCACTTAAGCTCAGAACAGAAAGGGAAAGGTAGCAAAAGAAAATGGGCTCTGTGAAGCATGAAGAAATAAAAATGAAAAGATCATAAAGAAAACAAACATTGAGTAGAAGAGCAATCAATAAAGTCCAAAGCTTGCAAAGATTGTCTTGGAAAATAAGTATTCTAAAGGAATTAAAATATGTATAAATGGAATTCTCAGAAAGATTTATTTAAGACAATTAATTCTTCTGCACAATTTCCTTTTTTCTTCCCTTGCACAACTGTCTCTTAGGCTACTTCACTTTCTGCATATGGTGTCACATGACAATAACAACATTTTAATCTCTAAGATATATATGTTCTTCCATAGTGATTATTCCAGCAAGCAAAAGGTTAACACACTTGAATGAATGCAAATTAAATGGTGGTTTGTTATTGGCTGAAAGTGCCTCGAAAACAGACTAACAGTGATACACAGATGCAACTTTGCATCTGCAGTCTAATTAAAACTAATCTAATTAAACATGGTGCATCTGTAAGGCAGCTTGAGCGCTGCGAAGAACACACAGAATTCCTTTTATAGTTGGAAAAAGCTTCCAAGAGTAGTGTGTCTGCCATTTCACTTTATTTGGAACCACTTTAATAGCAGGTGAGTAATCAGCAAATAAATTCTCTGTAGCTGCTTTGGAATTGTTCATTCACTGAAGCAGAAGCAGTGATAATGTATCCACAGATATATTACAACAGCAATGGAGGCCACATCAACTGGGAGAGGTAATGTCCTTTTGTTAGGCAAAATGATACAGTTGGAAAAAAGAAAAAAGCTCGAAGCCGTTAAGTCATCCTTCAGCCTCACTTACTGAGGTAGAACTCAACTACAAAAAACCACTTTTGCAAATGTGTTAAGTTACTGACGTGAGCTGTCCACAGCAAAATCAGGCACGATCAAAACCTTGTCAAGGGATTTCTTTTAAAACATTATTACAGAATCCCTTGTTTTTCATGGCAAATAAACATTCCAGACATTGTATTCAGTATGAAAACATATTGCTCTCAGTTGAAATTCTGCCATAAGTGATTCTAGCACTGAGAACTGAAATAGCCACAAGGTAACAAAATAATGTGTATAACCCTCTACCCAGCATACGGTCTACAGGCTGTGAGACCAACGTAAAAGAATCAATTCTAGTGTTTTTTCTTTTTCCTTTCCCTCTCAAAAATTCAGGTAAGAAACTTCATGTTAGAAAACTGTCTATAGTCTGAACTGCCTTGATCCTGTTGCAACCGAAAATAACTGTGTTTATAGATAGCCAAAGATACAAAGGTATGGCGCTTGGCACGAGTCTGAATCCAGGCAGGTTAAAGAGGCTCTCCAGATCTCATTGTTTTTCTTCTTTCTCCCTTTCTTAAGGCTCACCAGACTGCTAAAATGTTCCATTCCAGTATGTCCCTGACTCTGTGGGACAGGCACGGCTCTATATTCCTGGGAAATGCTCCACATCAGGCCACACTGTGTTAGAGCAGATGCATGGAAGGAGAGCATGCAAGAACTATACTGTAGATACGACACCCTCCTAGAAGGCCAGCAAATTGACTCTTCCTACCATTTCAGATGAAATATTCACTGTATGAAAAACTGAAATAGGCTTGAGAGAGCTCTGGAGACTTCTCTTTTCTTGGTTACTACCCTAACCACTGAGCTATTTACCCCACATAAGCCAGAAGCTAAGCCACTTCTCCCACAGAACAATGTTTCCAAGTCTCCCACGGAGGACTTCCATATCAGGCTCAGTGAGAGGGATGAATAATGCATTCTCCATGTAGCCTAACCTATATTCCACAGGCCCTCTCTCTTCTCTATGGGTTGAGATATGTGGGTTTAAACTTGTTTAGGCTGAGTAAGATGCAAGCCATGTTCTTCCTCCTGCCATGACAGTGCTTCAGCAACTATCCTTATTACAAAATAAAATGGGTGACAACACTATCAGCATTTCCCTTTCTTTCTTTAGCTCCATTGTAGTCACACTAGTTCCAAGAATGAAAACACAACCTCCAAGCAAAAGAACAATAGATCAGGGAGATAAATCCCATAGTGAAAACTGGGTCTGCTGTTTGAAAAATGTACATAGAGAGCTCTTTTCTCAAAAAGAAATCATAAATGATGAAAATTCTCAAAATTGTACCATTAAAGTAATTTTCTTTGCTGTCTGATGTTTCTAGACAAGTAGAGCTCCAATTTGAGTCCTTTCAGTTGTAAATAGTTCCATTAATTTCAGCAAAACTATGCTGAACAATGTTTGTAGGATTATGTCTTCAGATGAGCTTAATAATACACAGGAAAAAAGACTGCATGTTTTTGACAGCATTCCTTTAACCTAGGAAAGGTAAGTGTGGTATTTCATAGAAAAGGGATATTTTGGTAAGGCATAACTAATTTTCAAAAGAAATGTCAGTCTGAAATTGCTAATCAAATAGTCATTTTCATGGTATTTTTCTATATGCTGGCATGAAATTTACTCCATAGTGGAAGCTTGCAAAAGGCATCTTTCATAATTCAACACCTATATTAAGGCGAGGCTTATGTGCTGCACAGGCTGTCACAGAGGCCCATGAAAGAGAATGAGTATCTGCCTTTGTGAATAGGTGCGCTGAGGGTTAACAGTACTGTGCACTACACTGAAAAGCCTTAGGGTAACAGAGACCTCAGAAAAATTTTGTTTTCTTTCTCTTAAACATGTAACTTGAAGAAAAGTTCAAAATGAAAAGCATTTAACTTTATGAGGGAAATTTTATTCAGATCTAGATTTTCTTGATGTTGTATTTTATTGCAGTATCATACATTTCCTAAGGAATGAAAAGGGGACTGTCAAATACGTTGTCATTTTTACATATTTTGATTTCAGTGCAATTTGGAGCTTTTAGGGTGGTACAAACATATGGCTGTATATACATTGCATCAAGGACATTGCATTTATTTGTTTTACTCTTTATTATGTATTGTTTAATTTACTAATTCATAGAATCATAGAATCACAGAATCATACAATGGTTTGGGTTGGAAGGGACCTTAAAGATCATCTAGTTCCAATCCCCCTGCCATGGGCAGGGACACCACCTGCTAGACCAGTTGGCCTTGAACACTTCCAGGGATGGGGCATCCACAGGCTCTCCGGGCAACCTGTTCCAGTGCCTTACTGCCCTCACAGTGAAGAACTTCTTCCTTACATCTAATCTCAATCTACCCTCTTTAAGATTAAAGCCATAACCCCTTGTCATATCACTACATGTCCTTGTAAACAGTCCCTCCCCAGCTTTCCTATAGGCCCCCTTTAGGTACTGGAACGCTGCAATAATGTCTCCCTGGAGCCTTCTCTTCCGCAGGCTGAACAACCCCAACTCTCTCAGATGGTCTTCATGGGAGAGGTGATCCGGCCTTCTGGTCATCTTTGTGGCCCTCCTCTGGACTCGCTCCAACAGGTCCATGTCCTTCTTACGTTGGGGACCACAGAGCTGGATGCAGAACTCCACGTGGGGTCCCACCAGAGGGGAGTAGAGAGGCAGAATTGGCTCCCTCGACCTGCTGGTCATGTTCCTTTTGGTGCAGCCCAGGATGTGGTCAGCTTTCGGGGCTGCAAACGCACATTGCTGTGTCCTGTTGAGCTTCTCATCAATCAACACCCCCAAGCCTTTCTCCTCAGGACTGCTCTCAATCCATTCTGTGCCCAGCCTGTATTTGTGCTTGGGATTGCCCTGACCCATGTGCAGGACCTTGCACTGGGCCTTGTTGAACTTCATGAGGTTTGCACAGGCCCACCTCTCAAGCCTGTCAAGGTCCCTCTGGGTGGCATCCCTTCCCTCCAGCATGTTGACCGCACCACACAGCTTGGTGTTGTCAGCAAACTTCTGAGGATGCACTCCATCCCACTGTACATGTCACAGAGAAGGATGTTAAACAGCACTGGTCCCAATACCGACCCCTGAGAAACACCACTCATCACTGGTCTCCACTTGGACATTGAGCCATTGACCACAACTCTCTGAGTGCAACTGTCCAGCCCAATTCCTTATCCACCGAGTGGTCCATCTGTCAAATCCATGTCTCTCCAATTTAGAGACAAGGATGTTGTGTGGGACAGTGTCAAATGCTCTGCACAAGTCCAGGTAGACGATGTCAGTTGCTCTTCCCTTATCCACCAATGCTGTAACCTCATTGTAGAAGGCCACCAAATTTGTCAGGCATGATTTGCCCTTAGTGAAGCCATGCTGGCTGTCACCAATCACCTTCTCATTTTCCATGGGCCCTAGCATAAATTCCAGGAGCATCTGCTCCATGATTTTGCCAGGCACAGAGGTGAGACTGACTGGCCTGAAGTTCCCTGGGTCTTCCTTTTTTCTCTTTTCAGAAATGGGGGTTATGTTTCCCCTTTTCCAGTCAGTGGGAACTTCCCCCGACTGCCACAGCTTCTCAAATATGACGGATAGTGGCTCAGCCACTTCATCTGCCAGTTCCCTCTGGACCCACAGACACATCTCATCAGGTCCCATGGACTTGTGGGCCTTCAGGTTCCTTAGGTGGTCTCAAACCTCATCTTCTCCTACGGTGGGCAGTCCCTGCCTTTGCGTTCTGTGACTTGGGCAGTGTGGGTGGAGCACTTGCTGGTGAAGACTGAGGTAAAAAAGTCATTGAGTACCTCAGCTTTCTCCATGTCCCGGGTAACCAAGTCTCCCATTTCCGTACGGAGAGGGCCTACATTTTCCCTAGTCTTCATCACCGACATACCTATAGAAGCTTTTCTTGTTGCCCCTGACGTCCCTGGCCAGATTTCATTCTATCAGGGCTTTAGCCTAAACAAGTAGCCATTATTTATTTATTGTTTGTGTATTTTTATTTATTATCTTTACTATTACTCTTGTGTTATTTTGATCACGTTTATCCTACGTTTGCTTAATATATAGTGCTCATAAGACAAACTGCTTTTATAATGTATGAAGACCTTATTATGGCTCAGCCACCTGTGAATTGTCTTTAAACGAGCACAGAATTTTAAACCACCATAAATATAGAATGGTAAGTTATATATGGTAAAAAACAGGTAAGACACAAGATACAGTAAGATAGAAATTATTTTTAAAAACAACAAAGCACATCTGATGCAAAGTTTCTAACTTCTAGACTTAAAAGTCAACTATGTTGGTGAGCACAACACTTCATAAAATTTGAATCTTAACCCTGTGCTGCCTTTGCTGTATTTTCAATAACCAAGGAATGCAGCAAAATAATACTGATTTGCCTCAATTATCTCAGAAATAAATCTGCGAATATTTGCCTTACTTTCTGATCACTGATACTAGTATATTACTCTGCAGTACAGCAAAATTAGGACTTACTTGATGAAATCTCAAAAAGAGTTTCAGAAAATAGTAGGTAACTTCTGCTTATTTTGAGATGACAGTTTGAGTGTTTCTAACCAAACTCACAAACCTCTGGATCTGCTAGGTGGTGAGGAGCCTGTCCTTGAGCTGAGGAAAAGGAAGACCTCATCAATACTCCTTTTGAATGGAGCTTCAGAGCCAAAGTTATGGCTACATACAGGAACACTACAGTATATAAGAAGTGCAGTTGGCAGAGGTAAAAATGGGCCAATAAATTTTATCATTATGGTGAAACAGTCCTTTAATAAGGATAAAGTTTTTGTCTCCAACACCTGCAATATGCCATAAGCTTGCAAAGTATTATTTTTGTGCTGTGACTAGTATTCAACCCACCCCAAATAATAAATAACTTATGTTGGCAGTGTTGTCCCAGAAGACTCCACTAAAGTAAGTGAAGCTAGTTATATTTATTCAGGTTCATCAAAGCAGAGGTGACACTTGATGAAAGAAGAAATCCTTCCCTGGAACAACACTAAATGCCATTTACCTCACTGCTGATGGCTTAGAGATCCAGTAACTCTGCAGTGGCTTCCACAGATTCAACCACTGAAGAGTTAAAAGTATCACCCCAAAATAAACCCTATTAAACAGCTCTCTAGCCAAAGTAATTTAATTATGGCCAACATGCAGACTGTATTTTGATTGACAGGCCTTTTATCCCTTTATGAAAGCAGCTTCTGACAGGCATACCCCTTACAAGTGGCTAGTACTTATTTAATTGGCCTCACATGCCTTCAAGTTGAGCCAGCTCATGCCAGGAAACAACCTTCTGGAAGCCAACACTGTAACCAATTTTCCTTTGGCTTCTGTCTAAACTTAGCAATGCTGCGATTTATCCTGGCTTGTCTCAATTGTTGATCCTTATCTGAGGTCGCACACAATTTTGCTGACTGCCATTGACATAGCAGGGTCATACACAATACACTTTTCTCTTCTGACTCTCCTTCCAAAAATGTTTCTTGTCCAACTAGTGGTATAGTTAGTAGCAGTTAGAAAACATTTGAGCAGGGATACGAGGTTTCCAGTTCATGGTTCAGTACAGGAACGTTCAACATATTTATAGGGTAAAGAACAACCACTGACAGGAGCCCTGCTAATCTTGAACAAAAAAACCAGCTAGTCCTACCCTCATGACTTCTGCCACTACAACAAGAAAAAATTTTACATTTTACAGTACATTAGTCTTGAAGTTACTAAAAAAAAACCCCAGCATTTGCTTTGCTTTGCTAAAATGTTAGCTGAACGCTTTTCACTCCTTCTTAGCAAGCTTTGTGTGAAGTACAGGGAAAAGTAGAGAAATACTGTTTTATGTTTATTCTTTTTCATCAGAAGTATCCTATGGCAGACAGACAGCCTGAAGAATGGAGCAGAGACTAGCACTGGCACGGAGCCTCATGCCTCTCTCAGCCATATGTCAACAAAATTTCAGAGTCTTTTAACTTTCCTCTTTCCTCCTGTAACTGTACTCTCCTTGAAAGTCTTAGCATGGCAAAACTGTTTTTTTTTCTGGCGAAGTAAGAAGTGTAAATGAGAGAAGGTGCTGTGTGATGAGGGAACCAGGAAAAAGTAAGGAAAAGAGGCAGTAGATGAAAGATGGTGAGAAGAACTGGAGTTGTAAGTCACAAATTGGTTATCGTTTACTTTCAGATCACAGACGTGACCTCTAATGCTTACAAGCCATACATCTCGTCAACATACTTTGTAATAGTAATTCTCAGATCAGACCTATTGACACGGAGACTGTGAAGACATACACTGTCATTAATGGTCATCTGTCTGGCAGGAGCAAAGTTGTACCTCTTGGAGAAAGAATCACTGATTTTGTTTTTTTTTTTACCTTAGAAAAGGCAATTTTAAGTTCACCTAGCATCAGTACAGGAACATAGATATTTTACAGCTCTCAATTCTCCATTCCCCAAATGTCAGTACAATCACAATACTGATGCAAACCCCCTTTATTTTCCTTGCCCCATAAAATATTGTGGGAAAGCATGGAATATCAGCATTGCTTTGCTACATCAAGAATCCTCACCGACACTTCAGTCTCCTAACGGCTCCCAGCCCTCATTCGGACAATGCTGAATGAGTAACAAACTGCTGTAATTCAACATCCTAACAATTTGGGTATGGTCTCATTAAGTTTGGGAACTGGATGGTGAGTACACTCTGCTACAACTATAAAGATCAACATAATTTATTTTAGTTCTATGTTGATGTAAGTGTATTACAGCTTGCCTTTACCTCTTACAAAAACCAAACGAACGCAAAATCAACTTTGAAAGAGAGAGGCATTATAGCATTTGCTAATCTATTAGAAGTAATCCATTTTAGCATACATGACTGATACAATGTATGCTCCTAGCACTTTATAATTCCCCCTGATTCCAGGGGAAAGATTAAAGAAGTCTGACCAAACAGAGATCTATCAGTAGCACTGAAAGCAATCCTACAATTTTGTCCACAAGGATTGAAGTACTGCTGAGGTCCAGCCACTGAAAAAGTCTTGAACCCTGTGGTAGTCTGATGCTGACCTTCAGACGCTTCTCAGCGCTGAAGCTGAAAGGAGGGAGGAATTAGTGAGGCATCGCATCCGCTCCCTGCTCATTGCTACAGCACTCCAGTTCCCCCACCAAACAGCCAAACAACTCACTAAAGCTCATAGACAACCTAAACCCAGACGAAAGCTAAACAACATCATCTGCCAGTATCCTGCATCCCTCTCAGGCACAGAAAGCAGCACCGTGGTGGCCTGCTTCCCCCTGAGCCAGTAATGCCGGGGAACAGCAGTGGAGACACACTGATGCAAGGCCTGCTGTACTTTGGAGAAAGCATAAAACCAATGTCCTCAGCTTTTGTGGTGATGAAAGATCCCCTGGGACTTTCCCAAAAGGATTGTAATGCCTTACAGCCCCATCCGACCCTCATTAAACTAAATGGAAAGAACCTCAATCACTTCTGTGGAAATTGTATGTTTGCAGGGTTGGCCCAAATCCCAAGTGAGGTAATTACATTCTCCCAACAGCTTCCATTGGAAAATTTCAGTCCTCCCCTGTCCCAAATGATCTCAAAGTAGCACTCTGCTGATCATTTAAACTAAACAACTGCCCTAAACGCTGCCTTTTTTTGACAACAATGATGAAAATGTGTGTTGTGATAATAAGCCATGTGACAAAAGAGGGTCCAAGTCTCAGCAAGCAGCCTACTAAAATGAAATTGAAGGTAAAAAATTTACACTGGTATTTATGAAGGTCTGAAAAGAAATGTTCTGCTGCCACTATACGTGCGTGTGGTACATCTCTATAAAATTACATCACTTGTAGAGTTACGAAGTCTTAAAATAACCATAGCTAAAGTAAAATTAATTTACATTAAAATATGAATTAACGTAATGGTTCATCAGGTAAATTGCAGCATGTATTAGAAATGTAAGTGTTTACAGTCTTGATCCTCCAAACCACTCCTGTGTAACAAATTTAATTTGATGCACTATTCAGGAGCTTTAAGGCTATTACACATTTAAATACCTTACTGGATTAAACCTTTTGAAATTCTAAAATCTGTGCATCATTTCAGTATCTGAACTCAGCCTGCATACCCATGTTATACTCGCATGACTGTATCAAGTAAGAATGTACTTCTGTTGCCTTTTAGGTTATTTACAAGAGTGGTGTAGGTCAGTCAAGGAAAAGACTTGAAAACAAGAAAAAACTTGTTCACCAATTTGCACTCATCCTGCACTGCAGGGTTCAGCTAGCGTTGCTATGCCATCAGGGATTTGGTATCACAAATTATTTTACCTAATGTGGACACAATTTAGGGGATTGTTTGTTTGTTTTTAAAGAGGATACATTTTCTGTTCCTTTTCTACCAAGAATTACTGGGATAAATATTCAGTTCAACAGAATAAAAATGCTCCTTGTCATTACCACTATAAAATTATAGCTAGTTTTCTTATTGTAGATAGCAGTGAGAAGTAGTAGCAATGTGGGACGGATCCATGCACTTTGCAGAATCAAAGACCAGCTGTCAGTAGGTTCCTAACAAAAGAGCTGTTGCAAATCAAGGATGTTGCACAGTTTAAACACTTCAGTTAATGCATTAACTGAATAAAAAAAGTATTTTTGTAAATAGTTTCCCCTCTTCCATTTTGTCTTTTCCTACATACCTATACTTATATCAAGGAAAGCAGTGTGCATAAGTATTTTTGTACCATACAATCACTGTTAAATAAGTGCATGACTGTTTCAGAATAGTCAAGTCAATTTTGACATTTTTTCACGCTATGTTATCATCATTAATGTTATGCCTTGAGTTCAGGTAACATTAAGCTTTCTTGTTTATCCACTGGTCCTCTCCACCCCCCATGCTATTTTCTGTCATCTTGGTGACCTCGCTGTCCTAGGGCTTAAAACTCATCAGTAAATATTTCATGAGGCAAGAGAGTTTAGGAATTGCTATTCTGGAACAGTTTCCTATAAAGCGATTACCATCACTGAGTTGTAATCTAAAATGCTATGCTAGACGGAAATTTATGAATAGTAAGCTTGCCTTATCTTCCTCTGTCCTTCTCTTGCCTGTGCTGCAAGTAAATCTGCACCCATGGCATATTACAAACAAATAACTGACTCCAGCACTGAGACCTGAAATGCTATATGCCAGCTTAGAGCACATGTTCACTGAAAATTGGGTACTGAGGTCTTAGAAAACATGACAAAATAGCTGGCTTTGGAGAAGTGAACTTTGAAACCTAAAGAAGAAACAAGTCTGAATGTTGGGTTAGCAAGTATATTGCTTGTGCCAGTTTTTTCATGTGAGTTCTGGCTAGGAGAAAAGTGTTAATAAATACATAAATAAGACAGAAGGAAAACAGAAAATTCAATGAACTTTTGTAAGGAAGGGCCATAAAAATATCTGTTAAGAATGGTATAAAAATTACCATCAACATTGTTGACTACGTGAAGAATGTATGGCCTCTCTATAAACTGTTTCCAGTAAAAAAACCAAAACCTGATGCCTGTCCTGGTCCTGGAGGTTTCTTTCCCACTGGGGTACAGCCATATAGGGAACCATCCTGACACAGCTCTAGGTGGAGAAAGCTTCTAATGTGGAAATGACTTTCAATCCTACTGGCAGTTCACCAGCTTTAGGATACTCCTTCTCCCCTCCTCTTCAAGGAACTGCCACCCCTACTCCACTGTGTCAAATGAATGGTTTGTGTGGCTGCTTCAGACTGACAATATGGGAGCTGCCATGCCAAAGGTTGAGGAATATCATCCAGGCTGCAGCCTAAAATACCCGAGTTCCTGGTCTTCCCGAGACTAAAGGAAATCAAGGGATCAAGCTGGAAAATTAACTTGGATCTGCCTTTCCTGCAGGAATAGCTAGGAAAGAAATGCAGAATTCATGGGGTCATACTCTGTAGCCTAGTGTGGGACATTTGTTTAAGAGCAAGGAGCTGTAAATAGCCAGGGAAATTTGCTTATTTTGTCCAATGGCATTTCACAGCAAAATGCATTTCCTGTCCTTCAGTCAGGTCTCTGGTCCAGTGAGTTCCCTTGCTCTTCATCAGTTTGTACACTGACAGAAGAGAGTGAAACAATCGTTCTCAAAGCGAGAGAAATCAGGTCTCTAAGTCCAGGGGAAGTGTTTTCGGGCTATGAATCTGTCTGTTATAAGGGCGTAACCTCGGGCTCTTCCTAGATACCAAAGTCTGTGAGACCGGTACCATTTCAGACACATCTCCCTCCAGTTTTTCCTTCTGGATAAACCTGGGCCTCCCGTTTCTGTGTCATTCTAAAGAGAACCAACACATTTAACTCAGGTTTGTGAATTTGACTCCCAGAGCCTGGTTCCTAAAAGCTAAGTGTAGAAACCCTGAGAATTTGTGAAGCTCCTTTTTAGATGTGGGTTGAAATGCCTTTCCCATCTGAACGGACAAACCTCATCTTTCATTTTGGCGGCCCTCACTGCAATAGGGAAACAGTGCCAGCTACAGTACTGAAACATGCCCCCAGATGATATAGGGGCTGTGAGCAAATTAGGGAGCTCTTGCTGAAGTTGATAATTAAGATTAGATTCAGATTCAGAAACCTGCACAGGAGTAGGCAGATGGCTCGCTCAGCTGCCAGCTGGAACTCAGCCTTCATGAGGCAGTCATTCAAGTTCAGCAGCACAACTTCCTTCTGTGGAGTCAGAGCAAAGTCTACCCATACCAAGATCCTTCTGAAGATTTGAGGCCAGCTCCACAGCTCTTGCAAACTGGCTGTGTGTTCCGGAAACAGTAGAGATTTTCAGATCTAGACCAGTTCAAGGTCTCGCTTGAAATACAAGCCAGGACTAAAAAGATAAAACGAGTGCAAGAAAGGATGCTACGGGACCCACAGCAGTCCTGAAAGCTCCTGTTGGTGATCAGTGGCTTAGTATTTCAGCCACTTTGGCAATCTGGCATTGATGACCAGGTATCTTAAACACTTCATATATCAATAAAGGAATTCCTGTCTCTTTAAAAAAGTTTAAATACTTTAAAAAGCATATATCAACCAAAAAAAGGAGGGTATTATATTTTTATAATCCCTCAGGGAAGACTTTAGTTTGGATAATTCTCAGCAGCAAACTTACCCAGTTCTAAGTAGAATAGGTAACAATAAACAACAAAGAATGACATTCTGTTCTTCAGCTGTGCCAACTAACGACAGTGCCTCAGAATAACAGCGGCTTCATTATCTGCTCCTGGTTTTTATAAAAATGCAAGAGACTATCTTCTAAATTGCCACAGTGCCTAGGCACAAGTAGCTCAGCTAAGGATGGAATATCAATCTTTACAGTAATTCCTATATTTTCATTGCCCATTTATACCATACTTTTTAAAAGCACATCTATTAACCATAGTCCCAAGTGCTTTTTTTTCTTTTATGATGTACACTGCTGAGAATCAATCTTTAAATGTATTCTCAATTTTAAGTTCAGAACAATCGTTCCATGAACTCCCATTTTCAAAGAAAGATTACAAACTGAATTATAACAGATAATGGCTAATTTCTGTAGACTCTTCATCTGCAGGTAGGTTTGAAAAAGACTAGCAAAGATCGTGTTTATTTTATGCATGTAAACATAATTTTAGTGCACTTTCCCTCACACAAAGTAATGAAATTTTAAGATACATTCCCAGTACTGAAAGGAAGCCAGCAACCATGTTCAGTTTTCTGCTTGTAAATTGAATTCTCTACTCAATTTATAAGGCACTGGCACAACTTGACATATCTATACTGCAATAAAATACCTACCAGAGTCGCTGTAACACATAAAATAATAATCACAGTGATGTGCTAGAAGACACCCTTGGGGGTACTCCGGCACCCTTTGTTAAAACCCTTTCACCAAACCAAAGGCAGGTGCTCACCTCTGTTTCTGCTACAGATGAATTTCTTCCCCATGGCTGTAAAAGTTAATCTGAATAGGGTTTTTTGTTTTCATATATTTTGATGAAATGTTCTCAGCATCATGTATTTTACAGGAGAACTTGCTTCTCCTTCCCCTTCTTTCAGATCCTACAACTCAAAACCAGCTGCTGTTTCTGAAAAAGATGTTTCAGACACATGTAATCAATAATGTATAATTCTGTTTGACACCGAGGTTACGCTCCCAGCGTGCTTCGGGCTAAGAGACAGTATTTCCTTTCAGACGGGACACTGCATTCTCAAGGTGCTGCAGAAGAGGACGTGAGTTCAGCACGAAACAGGCTCCCGCTGTGCTGGGGATGGAGAGTGCTGCAGCTGGTGCTCTGGTTCAAGTTGTAGGAGTGCGCTCTTCTACTTCTCCTTTCCTCCTTGGCTTGTCCAAGGAGCCAAGATAATGGTCAGCATGGGAATGCGGTCCTCCCTCAGACCTAAGTGCGTCAGATCGGTGGGTTGAGCTTGCCTTGATGGGAGGAGATGTGTAACCTCCTGGCAAGCATGTGTGCTTGCTGGTGCTGGATCCAGCTATGGTCTGCAGCAGCACTTCTGGGTCACGCTAGAGCAGCTCGTACTTCTAACAGCCTGAGGTTCCTAGCTCAGTCCTGTATCAGGATCAAAATGGCAGCTGTCACAGATCCAAAAGTTTAAGTACAGGACATGTTAAGGGGAGCCTATCAGAAGGCATATGAAAAAACCTCATGGATTGTAAAAATTTTCTTCATGACAGAATAAACCATTAAAATATCAACAGTGTAATTCAGGAGAATCTCAGATCACACACGCTGTTCCTTCCACACAAGGATTTTCATCCATCTTCTGCTTCATGAGTTTTTCACTTCCATTCTTCCACCCGTCAGTGTCTATTTAGACACTTTGGATTTAAAAGCTGTATTTTCAGGACTTCTGATTTCAAGCATTCAAAGTATGCTGGACCCCTAAAGATAACGAAGGTATTTTCATATTATGAGTTTATAAAATAACAGAGTTGAATTGTTTTTCTTTGTCTCACGATTTTTATGTCTTCTGGATGTGTGTGGGCAGTATTTTCAAGCTTTTCCCTACCAGCAGGTGATCTAGAAACTTTTATTTAATGAAAAAAAATAATGCTGAAGTTCTCATGTAATCACTGAACTCTGGGACTGGGGGGTTCAGGGAGAAAACAAAGTAATCTGGATTTGCATTTAAATTGCTACATTTAGAAAGAATTATCCCCCCCCCCCCATTATTGTACTGTAATAGCTCTTTCTTGTACTTGTTCTGTGTTCCAAAACAAATCTTTATTTCTGATTTCCCCTGTTTCTTCCCCAGTGTGAAGCTGCATGTATTTGCTTGGTGTGAGCAACTGCCAGTGATTTGATGATCGGAAGGGAAAGAAGACGACTTGAATTTGCGTCTTCCCACTTACTCCAGCGCTGTTCTTCAGACTTTCCTGAACATCAAGGAACTTCTTTCTTTCTTTATTCTCCTCTAAATCTATCCTTACAAGTCCTCTTTGCCAGGATACCTAAATAGAGCTTGCCAATGTCAGACTGCTCCTAAGCTGGGATCACTGCTTATTGTATTGATAAATATATGTGCGTACATATGTATATATATACATGAACATACAGATACATAGTCCTCATTTTCTGTAGGCAGGCAGCTATTACTTGCCTTATATTTAGACAGGAAGGTCTCTGAAGCAGAGACTCAATTTTTTTTCTGGCTAACCTAAGAAGATCTTAGGCAATGACTAACATTGTTATGTGCCATCAAAATATAAATAATAGCTATTGCTGACAACTTTATTCTGATTTTATGGTGTTTGTCTCTATTAATTCAGTTTTGGAAAGCTGAAATCATTCTATTATCTGCATTTTGCTTCCTTTTTATGAACTTAGAAAAGAACGTGCCCTCTCCTCCCTGTACCGGTGACACTTGTACTCCAGGAACGACTAGGAGAAGCAGTGAAATGAACAGCCTAAATTTATTTTCTGCAAATGATCAAGCTGGCATATCCATAAAAATTAAGTTTCAGAAAGACCCCATGCGCAAAATCCTGAATTTTCTAACAACAGACAAAATTCAGTAATATCTCCTTGATAATCTTGATGCCAAGTAAGAACGAAAAATTAAGAAATGAACTTTACTGCCAGTTATAGAGAGTAATAAGAACTCTTAATACAACCTCAGCTGGTCAATCAAGAAAGGCAGAAGGGCAGAACAGCAGAGACCAGCAGGGAGAAAGAAATGATGAGGTGTGTCAAGGATGACTGCTGAATGTTGAAACTAACTTAAATAGCTAAACACATAAATCCAGAATTATTTTATTTGCTGATTTACCCAAATATATCTACAACTCTGTACGTCAGCTTACTAAGCTGTTATTTAGAATTAAACCAGACCTGAGTCTTACAGTTATTTTTACATTTTTTATTAGTTTCCTCTGCAGCCTCCAGTCCCATTTTGTTTCGACAGTTATTCACTAAGCCAAGGAGAGGGAAAAAAACCTTTCCCTGAATATCTGCAAACAGAATGTGAAACAAGTCTGCACAGAAAATCGGGTTTTAGCCTGAATCATCACACAGTTCTGAGCTCCTGGTTTGGGGGATTATCAGTCAGTTGTACACAATGAATCAAATTTAGGGGTTTTGAGCACCAGCTAGTGAGACCAAATGGAGTTGCAAGCCAGCCAACCATTTCAGAATAAGGTTGGTATAGAAATGTAACTTTTTATCTAATTACAGTGTAAGACAGCAAAGAGCATTAGAAATATGCAATAACTTCCCATTAAAGAGGTAATGATAGTATCCTGGATTCAATGCATTCAGCTATTACAGCTATTCAAGATTATACCAGAAGCATTAACAGCGTATCATTATTCAGTCAGATGTATGCTGGAATTTTATTGGATTTATGCTGTTTTATTTACCTTGCTGGCAGAACAAAGTCTTCTGTTCATAAAGGAAAGTGTTCTTGGGCAACACGTTAAAATCACTTTCCTTTTACAAAGATGTTTATTAAGTAAACTAATGCTGACTGATGTTAAGTTTTATTTGTGTATGGTTAGTATCAGTATCTTGACATTTAAAGCTTCCACCCAAAAGCTGTTGCTGCCTTGCATTCCCATAGACTTGCTAGAACTCGTTTCCTGTAAATGCATGGCAGGTTATTTTCCTAGCCTGTAGACAAAGGCCCAGATGGAAGGGCAGTGAGAGGGAGGAAGGAAAGAATCAGTATGTCTTATCAAGTCTTCTAATGCAATTTTGTTTTCAGAAGTGTAAGTGCCATTTTATCTGCTTTGTTTTACCCCCTTCTTCAGGTGTTGGAATTACTACTTTTAAAATGCAAAGTGTGAAAGCAAGATGGTTCCTTTTTTCTCCTTCTGGTAAACAGCTTAAAAATTCTGTAGATTAAAGAAAAATTGGGATAGAAAGTATAAGAACCAATTAAGATAGAGTGGCTTTTATACACAGTGCAGTTATGGAAAAACAACTGTACTGTGATTATGCAAATCAGCCACTCACAACTAAAATGTGGGCATTTACATAACAGAGAAAAAAATTCTTCACAGTTATGCCTCAGTAACCTTACAGGATTCTTGCACTTTAATTGCATGACTCATTGTAACAAAGTGATCCCACTTGCTTTATCCAGAGTGAAATGCATGTTAAGACATCACCATTCTGAATGATTTGTGTGCTTTTGGAAGCCTACACTGTCCTGCCACAAAATGTGGAGTATGTTCTACTTTAAAGAGATACAGATCCATGAAAAAAACAGAATTTCTGCTTGTAATAATCAAAATTTTAACTGGGTTTACATACTGCATCACTGCTCTTGAAATAAATGTATACTAATACAATTGGCCCTCCCTTCTTGGAACTTTTATTTCCTCATTCTATTAAATTCATCTGTTTTTGACAAAGTAAGACTTCTCTGGTGTGTATATTACAGGAGGAAACATCAGTATAATTTAAACTGCACAGACCATATCTTGCAGTTTTGCAAAGTGAAATCTTAATGGGAATCCTGATATTTTTAGTTAGTTAAGTATGTCTAGACTATTTAACTTGTGACTTCTATGTATTCTACAAAACGTTTTTTTGACTGTTCTATTATAAGCCACATGGAAGGAACAGTATTTATTCAGCTGGGTGTAGTTTGCTGCACTTTTATTTTTGTCATCATGTTTTCCACTTTTTGAATGTTTTCTTTAATATAAGCATGACTTGGTATTATGTAATTTCTATGAAAAACCAGAAAGAGGAGACCATATATAAATTAGCCCCTACTATGGCTCAGCTTTTTTATCACTCAAATCAAGTTGATAGCAGGTGAGCTTTTTCACAATACGGGTACTTTCTATCCTATTATACATCCATTAAATCATGATGGCTTATTTTCCATCTGCAGGTATCTTAGGCAGAGGCAACTAAAACATTTAATTATTTCTCCCTTCCCTTGCACATAGACAACAGAGCACTGAAAAAAAAAAAATCCTCTCGCAGTAACTACTGAGCTTTCAAAGCCTTCCCTGTCATGTGCGGATGAACACAAGACCTTTGGAAGTTTTAAATGAGAAAGTATATGAACTAGGAAACAAACTTGTCATGGATCTGCAAAGATCAGAGAGCTTGCTGACTATGGCATTCCTCTACCATGTGTAAGACTCAGGGTCAGGTCTTACTTTGAATCTACCAGAGGAAAAAACTGGTCCATGGTCTGGGAAGTGTTCTTAGACCCAAGTATCTGTGCTGGCCCAACGGAGCCCATTCACCATATTCATCCTCTCTCGCACACCAAGAAATTCCCAGAAAGGCACTATAAAAATTATTTGGTTGGAACAAATTACACTGTGCTCTGGTTTAAGAGAGATTCTTAAAAAATTTGCAACCAGCTGTTAAGAGGTAAGGTCTGACAACTTTTCTACCACAATTAAATCCTCAGCTTTGTAATAGGCTAACACCACCTTGCTGACGACTCCCTACTGACATAAACTGAACAAACAGTAAGGAAATGCTATTATCTTCTGATAGGGAAGTGAGGTCTCCTCTCCCCTCCTGCCCCCTATATTTTGGACACAGCCTACTTAAACTTATTTGGTGATCTGTCTGTGTTAGTTTATAAATGTCAAACATATACAGACCTGTCAATTACAGTCCATTCACACAGGATTTGTTATTGGGGAAAACTGAAGAAAAGAGAAGTTATTTGGGATATAAAATGCTCCGACATGTCAATGGCACTATTTCATATTTAAGTATTTAAAAAAAACCACACCCAAGCCCTCTGACCCTTTGTAGCACAATGGACATTCAACTTTCTTCTTGAAATGGCAAAATTAAAAAACCTAAATATACACAGCAGAATGTCATGTTAAACTGTCCCAGTATTTGATGGAGATGCTGGGAAGACCCAATCACATCTGCAGCCTCCAGAAGAACAGCAGACAATTGGCATGGGATTTGTGATTATCTGGAAAGATTCTCCAGATTAGACTTGTTTTTAAAAAGTATGCAGCAGTGCATTCAAAGTTCCTCTCTATCTACAGACCTTTTCCTAGACCTACCAATTACAGAGTTCCTCATACTGGAAACCATTCATGCCTTTGCTATGTTATAATCAAAGTTTAAAAATAAAAGGATATCTACATAAAAGTGTCACCTACCTCATTTACACAGTATGGTGAGATAAAAATTAAAAGACAATTGTTTCAAACGCTGACCGTTTCTCCTGCAATGTTTTGTCTTTTCTTTTTTCTTCTTCCTTTTTCTTCTTGTAGTTTTGTTTTTCCCATGATATCATCAGGCAATTTCATTTCAGTATGGCCTGCACTGGACTGTGCAGATTACCAACCTAATAACATACGGACTTCTTACCACTGTAACACCTCTATACTTGCAAGTGAGAATTTCGAGTGACAGAGCAAAGCTGTTTGCTATCAATTTTGCAAAAACCGCATCTGCCAGATTGCCAAGATCCATTTCAGAGATAAAAATTCGATTAATATTCTAATTTGTTATCTGTCTTTATCAGTCACACAACATTTCTTTACACAAATGGTAACCTTCTAAAAATGAAAACTCTTACATATGTTAAAATACTTCCCTGAAAATATTTTACATTTACTTATTCTTCTGAAGTAAAAGTTATTAAAGATTGGATGACTCTGTAATGCCTGCTATTAAAACACACATACACACACAGCCTTCACCTTCATGTCTACAAAGTGCCAAAACTATCTGCTTGTATCATTAGGTAATTTCTCTGTCAGTAACAAAAATGATTTTTTCTTTATTGTATGAAATGACATTGACAATGTTGAATTAGTTGTGTACTTAATACCACTGTATGCATACTAAAGCATACCAAACAGGTTTAAGAACCCTATTATTTTCATAAACAACAAAAAGCTAATGCTTTTATTTTTTTTACAAATGTGAACAAACTGAGGCCTCACCTTTGAGTCAACACTTTCTAGCCCAGACCAAAAGAACCCTGCTGACTTTAACCTTATTGACTTAACAGAAACATACATTGGAACTTTTAAAGTATTCTGCACAGGTACAGGAACTCATGCAAACAACGTTCAATGGCTGATCTAACAGAATTACTGAGTGGGAAAAGAATGGTTATCTTCATACATTATTGTAGTATTTGAGCTATTTCCTTGTTAAAAAGCCATTTTTCCACTTTTTCTACATTTTCTAATCCCCGAAGAGACACAGTTTCCTTATTTTCTCTATAGTTCTGGCCAAATTTTGCTTTAAGTTAACATGCCCACACACATTTGTCATAAACATGAAACGCTACCTGTTACTGCTAGGAAATATTTTGCTTATTGGTCCCATGGCCACTGTGAAGTTCTGCCATTCCAGTTTTGATAATTCAGCAATAATTCAACAGTAAAAATTACCAAGACAATCTGACATATCAAGAATAGACTCAAATTACGTATGAGTTCAGCCCCTATTTTTTCTACTCCAATTAATTTTGAGAAGCTTACTAAACCAGGCTTATCTGACTTTTCTTGTTGTGACTAGAAAGCATTTAGTATGCTGTCTAAATAAATGGCAAAGAAGAAAATGTCAAGTTAAGTCTAATCTGCCAAAAGAAGCTTTTTAATCAATCAAGTTTTACTTACGTGGAATTTTGTTCAGTTCATTCATGAACTTCTCTTTTAACTTAGAAAATGCATCTTCTTTTCCTCCCCCTCCTCCGGGACTGGCTGGCTCAGTGACATTACTTGGAGGGGCTGCTGCTACTGTGGTAGCTGGCGGTGCTGCCAGGGCCTCATGATGACTTTCACTCACCATTTTAACCTGTGGGTAAGCTGTTGGAATAAAAAAAAAACACAACAAAAACCCAAAAGATGTTAAAATCACTGAAATGGATCTCTCATCAATAAAGGATTAAATAGGCACAATATCACTTGGTGCTTATGCTTACTGGGTAAATATGACTGCATCAGCACATTGCTTCATGTTCTTAAATACTTGTTAGACAAGAGAGAAAAGTCTTTTGTACGGTTAATTTCAGCCAGAGTAATTTCATTGCTTAGACTTCTTCTCCAACCATGTTGCATTTTGAACTGCTGAATTTGAAACCTCAAAATTCCTGTAAAACTCTCATGCAGATTTACGTTTTGCTCTTCAATTTTGAAAGTACAAGCAAATTGGGTAATAACTGCTCCCTATGTGCAAATTTCACAGTGTATTTACAGAATTATTTTTCTATGAGAGTTACAGAGGTGTGGATCATGGCCAAAGTTTCTATATAAAATAAATGAAGTGATAAGCATATAATAAAAACACTTCAAGATTTCCTGTCAAAGTAATAACCTATTGTTTCTTACTTAAACATGTTGTATATTAAACATAAATTGATTTGCATCCATTTTTATCTTCTCTTATTGAAGGCAATTTTTCTTCCAGTTATTTCAGGTGACATTTGCTACTGACAATATTCTCTTAAAATTATTCAGATTTCTCATTGGTGTATTCATGAAGCTATGACATCTATCGGGTATCTAAACGCAGCCATATTGAAATATCTGAGAGGCTGTCACAAACATAATCCCACATCAGCGTATTTTTAATTTCATGTTGTTTAATGGGCATTTTGCAAAACCTTTACTTGACCGTACATTACAAAGCAAAGAATTTTGGGCCAATGGGGTGAAGGTGAGATGACATGCACAAAGCAATTTCAGTATCACGAGAAGGCTGGCTGAAATGCTTATATTGGTTTTGAACACATTGTTCTGATTTTCTGCCTCATCCTAAGTATCACCGATCTGAATAATTATTCTGTTTTTCTTCACAAAACCAGAGAAAGGGTTTGAGAGAGAACAAACATTCATTATTGCTCTGAGTGTACAATTGCTCTCAGCCCCAAAAGACATTTGGCCTTTGACCTTTTGCTGAGAAATTTAAACATCACCACAGGAAAAAAGGCAACATCAAAATTAAAGGAGCATAAGAGCATCTGACTGCATGCAATACGATGAATCATGAGCTTTCCTGCATTACGTGACTGTTTTCATGGATGCTGCTGAGAGTGCTCAAATCACTAAACCAAGATGAGAATTGGCTTTTCGTCCTTCAACTTTACTTCTACGAGCCCGCAGTCCCGCAGGCGCAGGCCTGACTGCAGGCAGAATGAACCTTCGGAAATCACCCTCACCATACTTGTCATTAAACAGGGGTTTGCACCCAACTGTAGTCTGGAATAGAAGCCACTCTCCACTACTGTGATCCAATGAAAAAGATTTTAACTAAATAGGAGGGTGGCCTTGTTCTGAGGAAGCAATTTGGTGGATACTTTGCAGCAATTTTATTGATGCAGCACTGAAGGAAGCGGTATTCCCTGCCTGCCCATCGCTTCTGCCTTTGCCCTCATAGTCTCTAGCCTAATATAAAATCATGTTGATGTTGACACAGAATATGTATATGATACAGCTCCATAAATATTTCATAAGCATGCAGTCTTATCTATTTGCCTGTAACAACATGGGAGCAGTTCACTATCTAAAGCAGACCGAAGTCGATGGAAAAAATCCAGTTAATTTCCGTGAACTTTGGCTCAAGTCCAATGTCTGCGAAGATTTCCCCACTTGCCTCCCAAAATAACAATCGGGAAAAACATGTAATGCATAGTTTGGGTAGTATGAAATAACATGCCAGCTATTTCAGACTAGAAGACTTTCTCCATATGCTCTGAGGAATGCCAAATACTATGAAGCAAAACATGCAGAGCCATCAGCTGTAAACATCAGAGCCGTTTTATATTATAGCGTGTTGTCAATGAATGTCAGTTAAATCAGAAGAAAAGTTGTATAATATATCATAATTAAATCAAAATTAAATTGCATAATTATAATATATTGCTTAATTATTTCAGGCCTGGCAGTTGACTATTTTATTTTGTAATAGAAGGCACAATTTGCAGTGATGACTTTCAGCTAATTAAAAATTAAGGCAAATGTAATTTATTTGCCTCCAGTTTTGGAGCTATATTTTGAAACTATATTAGGAGAACAAATCTGAAGTGTTACACTTTCATTTATTTAAAAGAAGGAAAAAATAACAAAACAGAGTATTCCTCTGAACTCCAGGAACAATCCTTGGTAGAGTCCTAGTGCAGTTAGAGGTCACTACATCTAATGAGGCATGCACAAATGCTTTGAGACTTGCTACAGAGCCTTCGACCTTTACCTGCCAATGACACTGTCTTGATATTTTAAATAGGTGTGAAGTGGCTGAAAAAGAATGTCTCAGAAAAAGCTTTCTGTAGTAAAGAATTTTCTGAAGAGCACATGCCCACTCCTTTGTAGCGATAACATCTGATGACTTCTATTATTGTAATGCTGCAGCTTTCCACAATGATGGTATAAACACTGTAGTATTATTAGAGACTGAGAGTACTGAATAATTAGATTTAAATTGGCCTTTTGCAAAAAAAGGTTACTTTAAGGCTGCTGTGCATCACTGAAGGTAAAGATCTACAAAATACTAGCAGATTATCTGCCATTTATGAAATGGTAGTTGCAAGCAAAAATTTCTTACAGGTTAAAAAATGAAATGTCATAGAATTCAATTATGATTTCCAGTTCAGTGTTCACTGCAATGATTATAGTGCTAGGTATGAAACATTACATGTTTCATGTGCAACATACAGTCATAAAGAAGAGTACATTTGTAAGTCATAAATAAAAGTACAATTTCATTTACGTGCTTCTATAAAACACAGCATAGACTATATTCCCTGAGCATGCCAATTCTTTGGTATACCACTGCCCATCCATACTAGCGCCATATAATCATTCTAAGACATGTAAAACAAAACAATGAAATACATGGAATACTTCAAAGTAATGCTTGTTGTCTCTATACAGAAGTAGGCAAGTGTTGACTGAAAATTCGGAGATGATTTGAACCCCTGAGGAGGTCAGGGGTTTAAGAGCCTTACTGTTCCCCATGCAAGAAAAACTGACAAAAATGAGTATCAGCTCAAAATTCTGCATAATTTCTACATAATTTCCTATAAAAATGAAGCATCTGAGTAATACACAAATACACTCTGGAGATTCGTAAGAAGCAAGGGATTTCTTCATGGAGGTACAAAGTGTTGGCTGACTGCCTTAGTATGTTGGTAAGGATCCTGATGGCGAGAGTCCTGTTGGAAAGCGTCTCTTAAGAGAGTAGTAAAGTAGCAATGACTCTTAAGAGAGGAGTAAAGAAGAGGAGTAAGACTTCAGATGTGGATGATTACAAAGGATGGAGTAGACTCTGGAAATCAGAGCTCAAAGAATGTGTTCCAAGGGCAACAGCAAATGCAAACGGTCTGGCACACCCAAAGTAAGACGTGGACAAATTGGGGGGGCTAATCCCATGGGAAATTTTTACTTGTTTTAAATTGGTTTTGAAAAATAAACTGCATAGTCAGAAAATCAACGAGAACGCTGTGGGATGTTCATAGTGACTCACACGAAAGGGGGATTTCCAGTATTTGGAATGAGAGCAAAATTCAAGAGTAGTGTATCACCTTCTTGCAAATCATGGGGAGATTTATGACACAACCTGTGCCGCCCCCCCCCAAAAAAACACAAAGGGCAGCAAAGCAAATTTGTATGGTTTCTATGCGGTTAAATTACAGAATTACAGCAGGTATACCATAGCAGCTGCTAAAGGACTTAGTGAATACTTAATCTCATGGAAATAAAATCAGTAACATTCCTTCTGCATGGTGGATTTCAGACAATTTAATTTTGCTCATTCCTCCTTTTATCTGCTGAATACAAACCGGGTGGAGTGAGACAGCAAATAGGTCAGACACCCCATGCTGACCAAATCATTCCCTCCCAATGAGAAATTTTCTGGAAAGTGTCCTTTTACCTTGCTGCCTCTCAAACTTTTCTGCCATATTAGAAATCAAAATTAATAAAATTATTCAAAACGTACAAATATAGTGTTACTATGAGTAATTGTGTAAGTTTTTGGAAGTAATTGTCACCGTTCTTTCAATGTTTAATGCTGTAACTGTAGTAGAGCTGGCCACTGTATCTCAATAAGCCTGCGAAGTTGTAAATTGGGATCTATATTGTTAAATGGTATTTCCTGGACAGCTTGTCTTTTCAGCATCCCAAACATATTCACCTCAGCAGGTACACCCAGCTTGGAATATCATCACAAAACTTAGCCAAGAAAGAAGAAAAATCACGTTAACATCAGTTGTGTTCCTCTGTCATTTTTGTTTACAGCTCCTGGGCACTGAAAGAGAAAGAAACTATTACACTTTCAGTGCTGATATGTCCAGGGTAAGTATGCAGAGTTACTAGAGAAAGGTTTGACACCACACTGAAAATTTACCCTATTCCATTAGACTGTTTTTGATGAAATTAATTCATCATTAGGAAGATGGGAACATTACCAGAATGTCTAAAGATATCTACAATAAACGATCTCTTCCTAGACCTAAGTATTCTGGGATGTTAATAATACAGTTTTTACTCATTCATCTTCCTATTAATGAAATACGCTATCTTTCTTGCTTCAGTAATGGACATTTATTTTAAAAGACACGCTCAGAAAAGAGACTTTCTTGGCTTTTTATAAAGATGGGTCTGTAACTACATTATTCAGAAGAATGGAAGGTCATGGCAAAGATGTCATATCAAAACAGCCTTTTCACCGCTGCCACAAAGGCTTACAATGCAATCCAGATCGAGCGCCACTTTAGAGAAGGTACATGAAAGGCCCAACATTTCATGGGGAAAAACGTTCTGATGAAGAACGTTGGTGGGGGAACTCAGGTATCCTGTCTGTGCTGCTACCAATGCACAAGAAATGTCCCAGCAAACTGCCACAGAATGACCCCCACACCAGTGTAGGAGAGACATTTCTCCCACTGCCATGTGTGAAACATCAACTGATGCTTTCTAAATGCCAGCTGTACATTAGCTCTTTAAAACTGTTTTCCAATGCTTGCTACTAACACCACACCAATAGTTTCATTGGCTTGACTGAACAAACAAACTAAAGCACCTCAATCTCTCCCCAAAAGACCACAGCTACGCAGTTTTAGAAATGACTACGCCAGTGTGTCCTGTCAAAGGAGTATCACTGGTCCTGGAGCAGGATGGAGGAACATGGTGATGCAGATAGGAAGAGGACCCAGAGGTGGTGAGTCAGTAGGGATGAGGACCCCACATACATGGAGGGTGGCACGTCCGAGCCCAAGTTTAAGCAAGTGTGGGCGTAGGATAGCAGTTACGTACCAAGTCAGGCAGAAGTGCTGGAACTCCAAGGTAGCAGAGAGGAGGAGAGCTTGGAAGAAATATTTTTTTGACAGCTAGTCAAAACTGTTAGTTTTGGGAGCCAACAGCTAGTTAGACTGAGTTATCTACAGCACAGTCCTGGACCAGGCAACAAATCTTCCCATTATTAGACATTAGCTCAGTATCAGTCTCCAGAATTTGCTTAAAATAGGAACAAATATTTTTACAAAAACAACTGAAAGACACTAACTTGATGGCCAAATCCAAACTCATCATCATGAGAAAATGAAATATTGTAAGATTTCCAGCCTAATACTCACACTGAAAATCTATTACCTGAGTATGAGTTATATCCAAATCTTTGTGTACTCTTCTCAACCTATTTTGCTTTTTTAATTCAGTGTATAACTAATAAACATAGAGTATATGTAGAATAAGCGCAAAATAGTTCACAGTTCTCTGTCACGATAAACGCATTTTATGTAATTGAAATCACTACAATATACAATCTAATCACTAAGCATGTTTTAAAGCTAACCATATAATATCCAGAAAATTATCTGCTCAGTGGACAGCAAACCATCTGAGTATTTTGGGAGGGATAGGGACACTGTGAACACTGGAGAAAGACAAATTCCTTAGTACATGACACAATCTACATGTTTATCATTCAGCTTCCTGGTCACCCATTATTAAATACTGCAGAACTGTTCAAGATATAAGGCTCTGAAATATCTTACACTGCAGAGTCTGTGCAAGAGAAACTTTGGCTCACATTTTCAAAAAGAACCTCAGTCTGATATGTAATCTATGAACAGATAATCACTGTATATTTTGCAGTACCAAGCTATGCAAAATGATATTTCCAGACTCACTCCTTAAGCTGTTGACAAGACCGCCGTTAATTTAAAGGAGAACAGTGAGGGCAACACTATTTTCTTTCCAGCTAAAAGCCATTATTTTTTGACTGCATTTCAAACTTCTGTTCCTGCAATGCAGAAGAGCAGACGGGAGCCAGGAGTCACAGCAGCTTACAGAGAAACACAAAAATCAAGAGCAAAGAGCACTTCAGTAAGTCAAGAGTGGTGAGTTCCTTGCATAGATTCACTATATAAATGCCTGTTTCCCTGACCATGTTCTGAAACTCTTATTCTCCCCTAAGTATACAATATTTCTTAGTTTTGTATTTCTTTGGATCTTTAGAGGTAACGGGGCTAGAGGCAGCCCTATCGTTCTGGATGCTGGCATTGTTGTCATGTTTCAGCAGCCATAAGATTACCAAACCAGTCAAAGTGTCAGAATACGTGTAATTCAACCCCTCTGTCTTCCTCTACTACTACAAATGCCGCTTCAAAATGACTGAGGTCCTTGATTATAGCTAGTTATGAATAGGAATAAGAGAAAGAAAGAAACTACAGTAATTTCCTCCCACATGACCATTCTGTCATCTTTCATGCTTGCATTTTGTTTCCTGAAGCTGTAATCTGCATTTCTACTCCCCTGATACTTACTTCCAGACTTCCTTTATACAGCAGTGTAAGACAAAAGAATTCATATAAAAATTAGTGTTCAACTGCATTTAAGCATGAAATTCTAATGCAGTCCACAGAGAATTCTTGCTGTTCCAAAATCATTTTAGAGTAATCCTACAAATAATGAAGCCCTTTATATCAATAAATTCCTTGTTGTGTACATTGCATAAAATCAATTTATGTTCACATATTTGGCTCCTGTCCAATCAATGGCTCTAATAAAACCCATAGTGCTACAGAGATTAACTATCGTGGTAAAATTCGTAAGAAACAACACAACAGAAATTGCAAAATAATATGGTGAAACGCTATTAATATTCTTGTTTTGGTATCTGTAGGTCATAGCTCTAAATTCACTACTTCCCCTTTGAATTTTCCTTCTATTGAGATTTCCTATGTGTCTCAATTCCTGCACTCAGTAACCATGGGGTTAGTAAAATTAATTAGGAACAAGCAGGATGGCACATGCACTAAGGAACCAAATATGGGGAGCTGAGATGTGCGATTCAGTGCTACCTCACAGATTAGTCTTGGACTTAGGTTGTGAAATAATTGGCACCTCAGAGTGTGATTCTACTCTGACAAGTGACTATATAAAAATGGCACCTTCTTTCTGAAAAAGATCTGCTCTCTATGTATATTCAGTCATATATGCTGAATTTAATGAGTACCACATTCCAACTTCACCATCAAGTGTTTTTTTCCCTGTTGTATCTGCAGTATCAAAAAGCTCAGAAAACAAGATCACAGTAAGATTGTATTCCTCCTCTGCATCGCGAATCCAATTACAAACTAAAATTTCAAAGACCAGTTGACTTACTACTGCAGATTCCACAGTTACAGCTGAAGGCATGGGATTATATCCTTGTAGCCAAGCACATGAAATTTGGGCTGCATTACTTGGTGGTAGGTGGGAGAAGGAAACAGCTCAGCTAGTTTTTCAGATCCTACAATAAAATTACATGGCTGGCATTTAGAAAAATGTAAACAGTTGGTATTTGGCATTAAAGCTTTAAGATTCGTCACCCAAGTATACTAATGGAAAAATACTAACATGTGAGTGAATTTTGTACATCAAACTTTGCAAATTCTGTGCAATAAAAGATTCAGACTTTTCAGGTAGATGCATTCTAGTTTTAAAAAAACTCAGTAGTTCATCACACAGATATTGATCAGATACATGTAAAGTACCTGTCTGCACAGTGTTATATCTCTCTGTATGTATACATCATAAGTATATTCCTCCCACATGGGCATTAATGATATGCTACTATGCTTGCTATAAGGTGACTAACCAAGTATTATGACTTCACTGTCAATAAAGCAAACAATGACAGTTTGAGTCTAAGAATTTTCTTGTCAATAGATTGTGGGTTTGTGGGGAAATACACAATTTTCATAAATTGTGATGTTGATAAAAAGATTTTTCAGGGTTTTCTTCAGCCATATCACATCAGCACTGAAACCAGGAACAATGCTGCAAAACCATGAATGTAAGCTGATTGACTGTGAGAGGTTCTGTTAACTGCAACTATGTGAAAATTACTGTTTCATGAATGTCACCAGTCCAGGAAAGAAAAGCATGGGGGTGCAGGAAGCATCCGCATTTAGAACTGTTTTTTAAGTTAAAAATAAAAATTTTCAAAAAAGTTATCTGATATTTACGGTTAATTACTGTACTTACACTTTGAAGGCAATCTTATCAGCACATGGAAGAAAAATAGTGGAAATTGGAAGTAATTGTCCCATAATGACTGATACTTTTTCCTCCTGTTGAGAATGGTAGGCCATCATCCAATAGCTTTCTGCACACAGCAGGAAGGAAAACTATCAATCAATTACATGACAATTAATTCCTAACTTGTAACATTTTTCTACTGAAAAGAAAAAAAAAAGATCCTAATTTGAGATTAATAATCATGCATTCCCTACAGTGTTTTGGAAACCCATCTTTTTAAAAGACGGCCTTATACATATCTGAAACTATTTTAACAAGTGATAACTTGTAAACTGGGGCAGTTATAAAGTATTAGTATAAGTGCTACTTTCTGCTGTTAGTACAATTATATCTTGCTCTGCAATTATTTCTATAGATGAACAATTTAGCAAGGATCCCATTCACAAGAGTATTGTATCCAACTCATATGAACAATACTAGAGAAAACTCCAGAATAATGATGAGGAAGTAACAAAATATAAGGAAAAAGAAAACTTCTTGGATATTTTTTGTTTAAATAAATTTAAGGATTGAGTGGTAATTCTGGGATTTTCATAAATTTAAAACTTGCAGGTTTTTTGCACACAGAAATGCTTGGTGTGGTCATGTTCCCATCTCTTCTCCAGACCAGAGAAAGCTCACATGACATAGTTCTGAGTTCCTTTGGATAGATGACAGACCTTAGCCTAAGGCTACCTTCATTGAGTGAGTTCTCCCATCACTGAGTTTTGCATACAACAATGTTGCTGCCTCCATTCATTTGTGCTTCTCTGAAAGGGAAGAGTCATCACTGCTCAGCTTTTGAAAAAAACAACTTGCATGCCCACCTTCAGGAGAGGACACAAACATCACCTGGAAGAAGGTGCTGGAGACAGTGCAGAGGAGGAGCAGGATTTATGAGTCACTCTTGTTTTTAGCATACCCTGCTGATTAGGCAGCTTCTCACTCAGCATGGTGGCTGCTGAGTACCCATTTTGAGGTACTCGCATCTTCCAGATATTATATGGGAAGCTTGGTCTAAAGCTATGATACAGCCCAGGGTTGCAGACAGTAGGGGTATTTATATGCACAGCATCAGGGATCCTCTAATCAAATCCACAAACTGGATTTGTTCTGCTTGTATAAATAGGATGAAAAAAGCAGTCTAGTGTCTCTGTCTGATGGTATAGCCCTTCTGGGTCATGAATATTCCCCACTTCCATCTGGAAGTTCAGCACAGCTTTGAAAGAAACTTGGTGGACTGAGGCCAACTGAGATGCCTGGGCTGAATTCTGAAAGCAGTCCTGAGTGCCTCATCTAGGATGGCAGGTAAAGTCCCAGAGCATCATGCCCTTTTAGACTGAGGGATGGATCTACCCTAAATTTGGACAACAGTCTGCAGCAGCATTCTGACTGAGGCAGTGATTGATAGACCATTCTGCCTCATTAGCCACTTACTGCTGCAGGAGGGCAACTAAGGTTAGCGCTCTTGCCAAAACAACCTGGGGAGATAGAAATCCTACTTAATAGGCATGGGTGATTTATTGCTATTGCTGGCTTTCCCAGTTTTGTTCTGAGCACTTCTTCCTTCTGCCCAGTACCGTGCTCTTTGTTTTAAACCATTGACTCAGTGCTTGTTGGCGGGGGAAAGTACTGTTCATCAAAAGCATGTAAGAAGGATAATTCAGTTTTTCAAGTTTGTGCATGGAAACTTGAGCAAATTTTACTTAACCTACTGGTAATTAAACTTGGACCGCCCTGAACACCTCATTGGCTATGGGATGGTTACAGTTTGTTTTTTAACCCAGTGCAGAAGGTACTGCTATTGCACTTAACGTCTCTAGTAGTTAAACACCTTAGTGCACATTGTTACATACCCTAAGTTTTCCTGTAGATTTAGATGATTGAGCTAATTGTCCAACTGGGATATCAGAAGAAGGGCTGCGTGTACACTAAGTGCTATACAGTTAACATTCATGCAGAAAACCAACAGTTTTAAGTTAGCAAATGAACATGAGAGAAACCAAGCGTTCTACTTTGCACAGACACTGATATAGTTTAAAAAAAATCTGTTCTGTTTCAGATCTTATTTTCTTTGATGATCACGTTATGTAATTGAATGCTTCAATGTGATAATGCTTTTCTTGTTTGTTTGCTCAGTTTTGGTTTTTCTCCCCTATTTTGTTTATTGTGAAGCTCTATATACAGCTATGGCATTATAACCATTTATTGGTCACAAACCCTAAGCTATAACCATGATCCATTTAAAAATTAAAAAAAAAAAACTTACTGGTCATATGTGCATAGGAAAATAAGATTATCTGTTGTCACAGAGCACAGAACAAAGACACGTAGTTATGCATTCAGTTCCCACTCTTTTAGGTCATCATAGCTGGTGTACAACTATACATCTTTATCAAACTTTCAGCTGAAAACAGTATAATTTTTACTATTATGCGATCTGTGGCCTGCTGAGCACTGTGTGGCATAGCAGACTTGCAGTTGGGAAGCTTCAGCACTAAAGACACACATCCTCCAAGGTCATGCGCTACCACTGCTTGGCTGGTAACCTTGGCCAACGAGGGGGATGACATAAGGCAGAGGTTCAGGCTCTCTGCTGCTCCATGTGCTCAAGAGGAGGAAGTGGCCAGGACAGACAAGGGGTAATTTAAACTTCATTTCCAGCCCCTGCTAGCTGTTTTTTTGCCCTCTGCAATCTGTAAATCAAAGTGTATTGCTCTGGAAAAGGATGAGGATACGGAGCCAAAACAGAAGTAGGATGTAGGGAGACTAGCATGACCTTTAAGACCCTTTCAGTGCATGTGTTTCTGCTTTGGGGCAGGGGCCTTTTGTCTTTCATGAAAGCATGTAAACACAGGACTGGAATCAAATGATAAAGCCAGTGCTATTTGCAAGAGCCTGGTCCTCTATAATGAATGTAGCACTAATTATTAAAGAAATCCTTTGCTTTCTCTAAAAAAATGCAGCCAAAAACTTTCCAGAGATTATACCTACATTATAAAAAGGGAGCACAAAAGGATTCAACATGATTGATGAAATTGTTTGCCTTCTCTTTAGAAAAGAGTAATAAACAAGTTAGCATTACAAAGTTCTGTGAAGAGAAAAGGTATTTGAGAGAAAGCACATGGATGCATTGTTCTGTAGCACGGGCATTTGATGAGCTCCAGAAATCTCTTTGGAAGAGAAAAGATGTATTACAGTGTGTGAAAAGAAGAAATCTTCAGTATCAGGCTGTTATCTAGTTGCTAAGGGCTGGTTCTTGATGAAAACAGAGCAGAACAGAATGGATAGTTTAACCACTGTGAGGTAAAAGTAGAAAATTGGACTTAGAGCACAAGGGACGTTCACAATGGAATGAAAGTGGATGCAGTAAAATGTTAAGAATGTGACAAGAAAAAGATTACCATAAATATGAAGAGACAAAAGTCAAAGTTTTGCCTTCACTTCAACAAAGTCCTTGGAGAAAAAAAGGGGAATTAGCCCTGCTGGAATGTACATTAGCAAAGAGAAAAGAAAGATGCAAAGAAGAATACCTCTTCAAGGTCATTTTAAGCCAAGCGGCAACTACTAAACCTTTAATTATAAGCCTGTAGTTCTTGTTTGTTTATTATTAATTGCTAGCAAAAAAAGAGATAAAAGCTTGAAACAACATAGTTTTGAACTTCGTTCTGTTCATATTTTTGCTGCCAAAACCAAAAAAGGGTAATTTAAAATTGTTTAAACCTAGAGCAGAAAAAGACTTTTTCTGTAAATGGAAAAGAGTTTTATCTAATTCTTTTAACACACACTAAGTAGCACTTTTTTCTTGTCTTCTGCCCTTTACAAACCCAACAGTTTTAAGTTCACGAAGCACCTAAAGAACAAAAAGCCAAGGCTTTCGTTGCTTCTTCCAAGTGCAGCTTCCTTGTCCTACACACACACAGTCCGGCTTTCCTTGAAGACTTTAACAAACATGGAGCCAGGTTCAGAGGTAAGCCCCCACCGAAAGTCTCTTCCTATTGAAACCTGGGCTAATGTGGCATCTGTGTTTCAGCCATTATCAGCTATCACAGCAGGAGAGAGAAGCAGCATTTATGGCAACAAGCTATATTTGTTTTTAATCCACAAGCACAAGCACTGACTGGAATTTTCATCACCTTTCCAACCATTTGAAAACAATAATTGTTAGCTCTGTTAAATATCTTCTCTTTCTAAACCAATACTCTCCAAATGCAAATTGTAGTCACAGCTGCAAAGGAAATCTACTGCCAAAATGCACCATTGGGAGAGAAGAAAACGTAGTGGCAGCTGGCTGTCTCCAAAGAGGGAAAGCGTCATCTCCCTGAAACACTGTCGGCTCTTGTGGAAGAAATGCTAAAGAGAAAAAAAACGCAGTATCAGCCAGGCACCGGCTGACAGTGTATGTTGCTAATGGGAACAAACTGGAGGCTGTAGCTTTAGTAGAAGAAGAAGGAAAGGATCAGGAGGGCTGAAGCATTGGGGTACCTTTGCCTGCACACAAGGTGAAACTTCAGTCAAAATTGTGTAAAGACGCTTTTTCGGTTAGTTTGGATTCAACAAGTATTGTTTACCTCTCCCGCTCAAACATTTCTTATTCTTTGTGTTTGCAGATTACTGACTAAAGTTCAATGATTGCTTCACTAGCTATTTGTTTATCCCACATTCCAGTCTCACGAGTTTATCATTAGCAGGGGACACTTAAAGGAATAAAACACAAGGGAGGTGATGTAGCCCCTTAGTGCAACTTCACCAAGCAAGCTGCGATGGCACAACACTTCAAGAAACGCATGTTGCCTGTGACATGGGAAGAGCTCAACACAGCAGCTTTTTCTGCTGACAGAGTGGACTGGATTAAAAGTGGGGTCCTACAAGGTGCGACACTGCCACTGATGAGAACTGCCCTACAGCCTTAAGTCTTCCAGTCAGAGCTCACTTCAGAGAGAACTTACCTACGGACAAGAACACTGAAGTTATCCTCTCCAACTCAAAAGATTCTCCTGAAGCCTTTATATTTTTACTTTTTATCTAGCATAACAAGAATCTCCAGTTATATGATCATTACATGTTTTACTGGGTCCTTTGCAATGCTTGAATCAAGAACTTTTAGATCTACAGTACAGCCACTTTAGATCTCAGTTTAGTATTAGCAGAAGTAGTTTCTGAATCTAGTCTGCACGGGAGGAGAACAGCACACACTTTGCCTTGTTACAAAACCAGTTGTAAGACAGCAGAGAACAACGGATACTGGGGTCTTAGGTATCCATATTCTGCTTACCAAGGGCGACTACTGCCTAGCACTTAAAGCAATGGTTAGAAACATGACAGTTAGGTACATTCATTTCTCTATTTAATTCTTTCTGACAGGCAAAGGTGGTACAGTAGGTGAAGTCTGCTTCTTTCTGTTGAAGCCTACTCACACTTCTTCTGACAAGCCATCTTGTGACAAAATGGGCAAGTGATACCTGCTGTGAATGAGAATAATAATAATAATAAAGGCTGTAAATTATGTTGAAATATACATACTAGCCTAAAAGGCATTTAGGGCTGAATTTACACTTGACATCTACATGTGTAACCTCAGTGGAAGCCATGACATGTTGTAACAGGTCTTCAGTTTGGCTAATCAGAACCAGCACCCCGTGGTGCACTGCAGCAGCACCTACGTGCAGGCGAGGTTAGACACATAACACTCTCCTTGTCATCACCTGATATCCCAGCACAACCTGCATTAACGTCTGTTTCTTTTAAATAAAAGTACTTGTACCCTTTTTGAAGGCTAAGCTGCTGCTTCTACTTACTTGGTGGTTTTAGCCTCTTCTGTTCCTTTTGCTCATGGCTGTTGTTTCGCTCTGCTTTTCCTTATCCTCATGTGTGACTCACGCTACGCCAAGAACCACACTTCTCTGCTTCATTAACCATCTTCAGCCTATCTCTTTAGACCCCTCCTCCAGACATTCTCTCCCCTGTTCTCTGTTCTTCCCCTCTATCTTACCTCAGTCTCTGTATAATATTAATAAGAGATTTTCAGAAGCAGAAAGTGAAATTGACACTTAGCTATCATTCATCCCTTTGAAAAATCTCCTCCTACACCTTCATAATTCTCTTCCTATGCAGCAAAACCCTTTCTTATTTTTAACTCCCCTTCCTCTCATCAACTGTCCTTTCCTTCCTCTGTTCTCTTTACTTGGTTTTGCTTACCTATTTGCGGCCATAGCTATGCCAGCAGATCTCTGCAGTGCACACATGTCAGCAAAACTTTTAAGGTATGCTGTTATCCTAATAGAAACAGCTTCTGTCAGCCTGTATTGCCCAATTTCAGAAGACAGTGTAACCGCACCAGCAAATATGCCTCCTCTTCAGCACTCATTCTACCTACACAGGTGGGAACGGGTCAGCACGGTTACAGAACACAAGAATTCAGACAGTCCTTGATGCAGAGACTGCCCTTTTAGAACAACAACAACAAAAAAAAGGCAACAAAGAATGTTAATTGTGGTGCAAAATAAATATTTGATAGAATGAATTTATAGATCCCAACACTCTGCATCTATCTAATGGGCTAAGGAAGCGGTTCAGTTTGCAGAGTATAACTTCAACTGCTCAACACTTCAGCAAAAGCAAATAAATCTATTCATTTAGCATAGCTGGAGTGGGTAATAACCAATTCTTTCCAGGTCTTTTTCTAAGTCACAACTGTTTAGGAGTGATGGAAATTTTAATTTAAAATGGCTGTCTCGTTAGAACACAGAACTGTTAAAAGATTTCTGTAACAAAATTCATTATAACAGCATAGAAAATAAAGGACTGCTTTTTAGCAAACCCGTTCATCTTATTGTGTATTGCAGCCTAATAATGCTGTACAAAATTTAATTGGCTATATTTTGAGCCCACCACTTCCACTTGTAATGGAAACTAGTACTTAAAAGGTAAAAGGCAATTGTATATTGGGAACCTATCAGGAACAATTTTTAACCTATGTTAATATAAATCTCTGAAAACTCTTTTGGGTTTATATTTTAACAAGTTTCTTTGATTATGTTCTAGGCATACGCAACCAAGAAATTCCTTTTCCTGAGACATGAGAGAGAGGAAAAAAAGTTTTTTGCATAAACAGAGAGGTATCAGATGTACCCTTTGGGAAGTGAATTGCAGTGTGACCTAAACGGCCTTCTCCCACACTCTCTTCTGAAACTACCTTGACTACTCTTGGAAAGCTACAAATTCTCATTCCTTTGTGCACGTACCAAAGTGTCTGCAGTAAAAGGTTTAGGAGTAATTTCCCATATGACAGATTACTCCACAACACGCTGGTTTAGGATCTCTTGCATGCCTATTTGAAGCATCCGATTCTAAATACTGCCAGACATTATATACTGTATTGGATGGGTACTAACCTATATTAAACTAGATGGAATATAGGTTTAATCTAGTATAGTAAATCTCTGTATTCCTGTATACTCATAAACATGGAACAGCGCTTGGCCATATTCCAAGACCTACTACATTTCTGTTGCAGACTTTATACACAAAGTATGAATCATGGTTAGGCCCTGTAAATATGGGAAAGTAATAGTCATCCAACTCATCTTCATTTAATTATACTAAAATGGTTATAATGTTCAAGAAGCTGAGAAGTTAAACAACCCAATTCGCTTCTGATGTTAGAATAACTGCTTCTTCCATCCTATAGTAACGTATTGTATATTGCTTTGAAGTCATTTTAATGCCCCCCACCTAGTGCCTGGTTCGATCAAGGCTAACCACATGAGTTTTTTGTATGTTCCTGCCCATCATCCCTTCCTTTAAATGAAACTTTCCATTTTTATTGCCTGGTGTAGAACTTTTTCTTTGTTTGTTTTGTTTTATTTTTATTGAGTAAGGCAGGGATATAAAGCCGAGGAAAAAGGAAGAGTTAATGTCTTAAAATAATCTCTTCACATTAGCCACTCAATAATAATCACAGTTCTTGTTTTGAATGCCTGAAGACAACATTGTCTGAGCACACCTCAAACTGCAGATTGTAGCAAATTTTTTATGTTTCACGTAGATCTGATTGAAATGTTTTGCTCCTTAAAGAGAATAAACTATAAGCAGTTAAAAATGGGATTCTTCTTGTACGCAGTAATCACCTTCCTTGTCTTGGGAAGAGCTACAAGGGCAGGCAAACATTATCTGTTAATGAACTGGCCCAATGCAGAGAAGGACAGTTTTGAACCAAGAAAACTTTTTGATAAAAAAAGGAAGCAGATTCTGTTTTGACATCTTTGTTCTGCTGCACAGCTTGTAAACGGCACAGCAGGGTTTTTTTGGTGGGTTCAGTTTCTAAGCACAGAAGAGAGACTTTCTCTGGCACACTGTATCATTGAAAGAGCAAACTGGTGAATCACTTTCAACTGGTGAAGCTTATGAATTCCACTAGCTGTAAGCATTGGACATAGTTCAAAGATCTTACAACCTTCACAAATTTAACAACCGTGGATTTTTCCCTTGAGAAGAGGAAAAGAAAATATAAGACTTAAGGGTACCAAGAATAAAACTAAAACTGTTAATGTTTGTTTGCAAATTCTACCCTTGGGTATGCAGTTCTGACATTTTTTTTTGTTCATCTCAAGATGCTTATGTTTCAAAATTCTGAATAATTTCTACTTGGTAATTTTTTGGTTTATACTACTAGCTCAATGTAGCCCATTATTTCAGTTCAATAAACATAAGCATAACAAGTTACACAACAGAATCTGTTAATTTTTTTTTGAGAAGTGAGACAAAATATTTGTAATACAAAACACTGCAAAATTTAGTAAGCACAGATTAGCAATGGGCTGTGCTATTTGATTTACATTTTAAATTCCTAATTAAAGTAATTAATTTGTAAAAACTTTACATTTGTACATCTGTGAGAGTTAAAAGTTAATAAAAAAATTTACAACTTTGCAAAAACTGCTAGCGGATTTTCACCTGCTAAAAAACAAGTACTTCCAGCAAAGAGTAGATAATGTTGTCACATTTATTATAAGCATATTAAATAAAGCAGTTCAATCCTAAAATGTATTTATGTCAGCAAATAATGCTTACAGAAATTTTAAATCATTACACTATGTCATGTTTTGTTTCTGTTTGTGTTTCAGTGAATTCTGATATATAGAACACAGATTATTCCAGGACACTTCACATCTTTAGTGATGTAGCAGGAAAGAAACACTATGCAATTATATTAAAACTATCACAAGCTACAAACTGTAGGCAGCAAAATTGTCATTTTAGCTTATGTTTCATATTTCCTGTCTCCCAAATGCTTAAAAGATGGCTTGGGATTTATGCAAGGTATTTCCTCTCTCTAAAGACACACTAATAGCACCCTTTTTATTGTCTACATCCTAGCGGTCTCATATGATTTGAATTCCAAAATATCTAATCAGAAATCTTGATTTCTAATTCATCTTTGAAGTTTGGATGCATTTTTCATAAGTTCTAAAAATAAAGAGTTCTGTCTTCTGCAGTGGCATGTCATGCATATGTATGAAGGTACTGTGACAAAATTCCAAGGCATTTTAAGAAACGTAAATGGAAGGGAAAACATAGTAGCAAAATATGATGCAGCATTTTAGTCTTTTACATATGGGAAGTCTTGGAATGTATTAGTATGATTAAGGGCAACCCAGTGACAGTGGCAGACAAAATAGGGTCATGCACTGGAGTTACAGACTGGAGGCTGTTAGAGGTACAGTCTAAAAGTGACGTATTCATTTTCTGGGACATAACATTTTACTGGAGTGTGTGGGTAAGCTTAAACAATGGTCATCCCAATTACACTGAAAAACAAGTAAAGGGGAAAGAATAAAGCTTCTGAAAACTGCTGTTATTGAGAATGACTGCTTCATAGAGTTGTGCAAGCTTAGTTCACTGTTCCCATGTCAAAAAAACTCAGTCTAATTGTGTCAGATGGGTAAGATCCTATGAATGAGCAAATATTTTTTTATTTTTAGAAAAAGTTGACAATTTTTGTACAGGCTCCAAAACAATTCCGACTGGTAGAACAGAGCACCTCCCACTTATCCATAAGAAAAACTAAAAAAATACCCCTGTGAAAATAGCTGAGAGGACATGAAAAGGGTTAAATGGATGCTTTCATAGACAGACTTTTACAAAAAATGCTTCCCAGGAGACCTTTTATAAGAGATGATGCATATGTGTGTAAACAAGCATTTTAGAAAAATGCTCTCAGATATTTTAAAAACAATAAAAGCTCTTCAATTTTTGAGAACGTAGTACAAAGTAAAAGTTAGCTAGAAGATAAGGCAATTAAAGTGAGTTTCCAGTTCTCGACAGTGTCATATAGTCCTTTTCAGAAATTTTTCAAAATCCTCTTAAATTCAGCTCAGGATGTTTCTCTTCCCATATTTACAAGGAGAATGTTCCTGAATCTCATTGTTCTCATGGTTGGAAAGCTTCCTTTAATTTCCAGTCCAAGTTTATTCATGGCCAGAGTCATCTTTTAACTTCAATAGTATTTTTCACCTGCTAGTATTTATAACATCAATATTTTTCAATATTCCTCTTAGTCTTCTTTTTGCTAGAGTGAACAAGCTTGTTCTTTTTGTAAAATACAGGTTATCCCGCCCCCCGGTGATCTTATTACGGATTTTCCTATATTTCAGCATTCCCTTCTTAATCTGGACACACCATACTAGTCCTAAGAGCATTTGCTGTCATTGCCAAAAGACTGATAGAGAAACAGAATCTCAGGAGAAAGCAGAGAGCATAGATGGCACTGAACCTATGATGACACAAGTAGGCCACTACAATTACTGAGAAATACAGTTTTGCCTTGTGCAGCTGCTACCTATGATCATCTTTATCCTCTCTTCATTATGCACCTACATTTAAGTGTTATTTTAGGCCCTGCTTGCTGAACCTATTCCCAGTGTCTGCTCCTGACACCTCAGAAGCCTGGCTTTGTGAAGTGTTTCTAACGCACTGAAGAGACAGAATAGAAAATAACCATTAAAAGCTGAAGAATAATTTCATTGCCTGAAGCTAAATATTTTTCTGACCTAAACACAGCCTTCCCTTTGATGACAAGCTTTAATTAAAAAAACCAAACCAAACAAACCCAGAAGTCTGTTTAGGTTTGTACACGGAGATGGATGCATCTGAACAACTGTATACGAGGGCTGGTCGTATCCAGAAGAGGCGTTCCCACATAACGCCTCTTCAGCCGTCTCTGCTCTGACTAGGCAGAGATATTTTTATCCACTGTTCCCTTCCTCCATAGGAGAAGAAAGAAAAGGTACACAAAAATTCAGATAATATATACAAAAATCAATGAAGGCTTGACTAAATAATGGCTAAGCAGTGGAGCCTAATGCAACATACCAATATTCAGAGCACCCCACTGGAACACAACTTTTCCCATCATCTTCTGTTGTTTTATAATATTTACTAAGAGAATTTGGATAAGATGATTGTGCAGTGTAGTGATCAAATGTTAGAAAAAGCAAAAGCAGAACTCGACTCATAAAAGAAGCAACTAATTAAATAGTAATGGGCATGGAATCAAAAACCTGTGAGGCTATAAATCCCTCAACTCCGTATCTCACAAAGCTCAATATTAACATTTAAACTCAGTGAGCATTTAAAAGGACTAGAGCTGTGCTCCTCTTTGACCTTAATTGATGTTTCAGACTGGCATTTCAGTCTTCTAAAGTCAGCTCCTTCCCCTGACACAGGCAGTACCAACAGGAGAAAGAAAAGTCGGCTGAATTCAGACGCAGGTTTCCTTCTCCTCTTTACAGGTGATGCTACCTCAGGTCAGAGTTAGCATCTGCCCACTCCCATTCCTCCTGCTGCAGAGGGAATTCAGTTCTACTGCCGACGGGGAGCAGACAAATCTGCAGGGAAAACGCTAACCTAAAACCACCTATGATGGGAAGGAAAAGGAAATCCTGAAAGGGGCTAGTATCAAGGGATAAAACCAAAGGATAAAGCACTTAAAAAGTGCTAGAAGTAGTAAAATAGCCATGGAAGAAGGTGACAGAGAGGTGTGATTGTTGAGTGCAATTCAGGAGAGAGAACAGAAAAACAAAAGGAGAAGAACAAAGTGAGAGAACATTCTAAGAGAAAAGATGAAATATGGAAGGGGGGAAAACAATGCAACAGAAGAATGAGTCACAAGCCCTAAGAAAGGTCACAATAAGGAAAGTTAAAAGTGCAAGGAATGAATGAAAATTACACAATGCTGAGGAGCTCTCATGTGGTCTATGTATTTTAATCACCATCTTTGGAACACATTCTACAGATCTTTCAGTTTAAAAACTGTGAAGTCTTGTTTTGATCCCTCCTATTGCACAATACTGTTGAATATGCTGGCTTACGTATTTAAACAGTGAAAGAAAGAGAAAGAGAAATCATAATTTGTTTTTACTTTTTGCCGTCTTCTGGCAAAGTTAAGAACCTTTGGACTGGGCACCTTAAAACTGTGTGAAGTCACCGTGCGCACCACAGCATGGCCTCTCGGTGAGCACCTTTCCCCTCCCCAGGGTGCTGGGCGGCAGATTTCCTCTTGGAAAAGAAACAGGGCCAGGGAGGAAAAGAAATAGGGCCAGGGAGGAGGCAGAGGCAAGGGGAAGGGGTATGCTCCTTGCTGTCTAACGCCATATACAAGCTGTCTACATGAGGCATTCAAAGGACAACAACTGATTCCTCCAGGGGCTCCTTTGAATCTTCCCGAGATGGAGCATCTCTCAGTTTCCATTGACGGACAGACTGTTAGGCAGAGTGAACAGTCTTCCACAAGCCTGGGTAAGAAGCCTTGTCTCCCTCTGACTCCTTTTTCTTTCATGCAGCTATACAGACTAAGGAATGAGGTGGTCACAGGCACCCCAGCAGTGGACTGACTTCAAGGAATTTCAGTTCCAGCACTAACACCTGGTTCTTAGGAAGCAATATTAATTAGAAAGACAAACAAGTGTAACACTTTCTTGTTTCTTTACATAGATCACTGAAGAAATCTCAGTAGGCAGCCAGCAAGAACGCAGGATTCAGTAGCACCACGCAGTGACACTGAGGGTAAGGCGCTCAAGCCCACCATGGTCTCCTGGGTTCTCACCTCAGTCTGCCATGGCTCCAGCTCACGGGCTCTCCAGTTTGCATGGCAACCTGAAGTGGCTACAGGAGGCAGTTTTTGGTAATCATCTCAGCATGGATGAAAACTGGCAGAAACAGGCTCCACACACAAGCAGCTCAGGTACAGAAAGCACCACGCAGGTGCTGGCTTGCAGGACAGCTGTGAGGGATGGGTAGATTTTTCACCCCCATTCAAGGCTTCTGCTCCGTCACAGAGATTGGGGGATTTTTGACGGATTCTGCCCATTAACTGGTATGATCCTTGTGACCCACTTCTAGTCTGTGCCTCCTACCTGCCGAGTAATCCTGCTCTAATCCATGCCTCTAGAAAACAAGACAACTGGCTTGTTTGGCACAAAGGTTTGTTTAAAGCCATCAAATTTTATGAAGCAATTTAAAATGGGCTTTCATATTCTATTTAAAAATACAACTTCTTTATGAATACTCTTTGCAGAATCTTCATCTTTCACAGTCAGCCATTCTCATGTAACGTTAAGCAGGTTTTTTTCCTGAAACCAGCACCCCAGTTTAAAACAGTTAATAAAATACCCATGCTAGTACATGCTGCCCAGTTTGTAATGGAGCCGTTTAAAAATTCCTAGATACAGCAAACAACAGAGTTGTCTATTGCATATATTGCTGCCATGAGACCTTCAATATTTTCTCCTATATGTCCTCTGTGAGTACCAGAAAATGTTCTGAATATAAATAACTTGACTAGATAATCTAAATGACTTTATAAAACAAAGAAAACAACAATATAACCAGTTCAACAAAAAACCCTCTCCCCCTGACCCCATACTATTGTTTTTAACTACGAATCTCATCTGTGCCAGGAACCCAAAACTTCATGTTAACCATAGCAAACACTAGATAACATCTTCACTTAGCACAAAAGCAACAAAAATTACGTACATTTGTCTCAAGAAATTCTTTCTGCTTAGGAAAACTCCCGTATAGTACAGTATCTTGGTAAAAATGTATCTAATTATGACTTATATATGTAGATAGATACATTTCTTTGCCAAGCTTCAAAATAAATTCATCCTCAATCTCTAAGAGAAAAGGTCCAATCAAACATAAAAGGAATGAAATGAGTTGTAAATTCTACAGAAATTGCTCTTTCAGTCCATGGAATATAACTGAAAACAAGAAATCACCTCCTAAAGAGTATAAATACAGAGTTTCAGAACCACCGTAGATATCATGTAATAATAAATTACATGACCACTAGACTGATTTAAAAATTACACAGAAAAAATGCAGCTCATCACTTTATTAGGCTATTCTAGGCAAATTGCAAACAGTATTCTAATTGTCCTAGCTGGCCTTAGGTAAACCTTACTTATTCACAGGCCCTGGAGATCTTAATCCAAGATCAACAGAAGTTGACTGCTCATACAAAGTGAAACCCAATGCAAGCCTATCTGAGTTGCTATTTTGTAAACACCTGTGAAACAGTACAGTCCATGACATTTTGAAAACAAAACATATCTCCCTCATACAGAGGCGGATTGAAAGGTATAAAAAGAAAAGCGGAAATGACTGCTATTATTCTGCTACTCAATATGCTTACTGCTGAGATGTATTGTCCACAACATGTATTATAAATTTTAAAAGTAATTATCAGTCAAATCTTGAGGGGTGAAGAACATCTCAACAATGAGTACAGAATGTTTTAATACAAATTTACATACCTTTTTGACTTTTTCTCATCTACAGTGACTGTGTAAATAAAACCAAACAGAACAAAAAAATCTGTAATAAAATTGAGAATTGTAAAGAGATTCTATGAGTCTTTAAATATCTACTATACAACAGACTTAAGGGAAAAAAATCACATGGAAGCAGAGGAAGATATCTTCAAAAATGTTAAGACTATATAATAACCTCAAACTTGGATTATTTATTATAGAGGTTAGGCAAAATAAATTTAAAAGAGTAATTAATTAGGCCATGGAGGGATTTTGGTCAAACTAAGAATTATTCTGATCTGATGTAGTAGGTAGCCTGGCAAATGCTACTTCAAGTCAGGAATGAAGACTACTTGGTAGAATGTCATACAGATTTAATATAGTGGAATGAAAACAATCCTGGGACAGGAAGGTAAAATTATGTGAAAGTGGAAATTGTGAATGAATTCTATTAATTGCATTTATTCTTTGAACTATACTATCTAAAGAAGATAACCTGAACAACATCCAACTATAAATATTGGATCCTGTATACTAGTCCATATCCTATTACATTATGACACTTCCTTCATCATGTTCCTTTTTAGCTAAAGACCTTGTTTCGTCAAAATGACCAAAGGCCCTTTTCACCTGGAAAAGTGAAAAAGTGGAAAAATTGTGGGAAGTTCCATACAATTTTAAACTGCCTCTGTATTAAAGCTACAGAGCAAAGCAGCGGTCCAGAGGCCATGAATAAAGGATGCAGGTCCACTGCGGAATAGGAGGGAATGTACAAAGTTGCTGCGAAGTTGCTGCTGTCCCAGAGGTCGGCTTTGGATATTTGGTGTATAAAAAAGGCCAGAGAATACTAAATAAAGAGTGATCCAGTGCTTTAATCTGGTCAGGATTTTGTTGGGTGAAAGACAGCTAGTGCAGCTACACTTTGACTAGCTAGAGGCAACATCTCTTTCGATGAACTTACCAAGCTCCACACAACCAGTAGGATTTTGCCTCAGAAGTGTTAATATTTCAGCATGCAGAAAAGTGACACCAGTTAAAGTGACACCACCCCACTTAAAAACATACTGAAGTACCTTGTCTGCTTTAATGAGACTTTGATTTATAATTTAATTGTCTAAGAAAAGAGCTGAGCACGCTGATTTGCTTTACTGTGTAGAGGTGATTATTCATTATTAGAGGGAATGTTCTCTGTTATTAACCTGGACGATGCTGGTATTTATATGTAATCCACCTTGCTCAGTGAATGATTTTTAGCAGGAAATGTGGCTCTTATTTCAAATGCAAATTTCTCTGCATATTGCACTGAAGCAATACATTTGTTAATATAAACACAGGAAAAGGTATTTTAAATTAAGTGGTTATTTGCAGATATCATAAAGCGGAGACATATCTAACACTGATTATGTCTTCATATTGAGGTATCAAAAATAAAAAGCCCGGTCTCACCTTTGAAGTGAAAACAATCAGCTTTATAATACACTTGGGTATAACTCATTGCAACAATGAAAGTGGATGAGAAAGGGCAAATTTTTTTTACTGTTTTAAATGAGTTCCAGCATATGAAGTATCTTTAGCAAACCAGTATCAGCATGGATTTTCAGAGATCCTGAGAAGACACAAATCTCACTGAAGACAAATGGGAGAGAAGGTACTCAGCAATTGTTATTGAATCAGGTTATTGAAAGGCTTTTCTAACAACAGATTATTTTAGCTTTCTTGCTGCAGAACAAGCTTAAGAGAAATTAATCCTGATTTCTGAAGCATCTGGTTTAACTTGTCAAGTTCAGCTTATATTTAATCAGAGGTGTACATAACCTTCTGATTATTTTTAATGCTACAAGCCCTGCAAGCTTCTTTTGAGGCTGACTATCCTGTCGGTAGTGTTATTTTAGTCAGTAGATGGCATTAGCTGCCTCACTGTCATTTTTGCTGCGCGATTTATCAAGAAGTGGGTCAGCTACAGCCTCTGGCTGTGTGCATGTTCCCAGCAGACTTAGGAAAAAAAAAGATTTTGTTTTCTTTTGTTAATTACTCTTGCCATATTTTAGTTGTTTCACTGGACAATATAATTAGACTATAAGGAACAGATCCAACAGCAGGTACACATCAGACAACAGTGTAAGAAGTAGGTAGGCTAGCACAGGCGTTTTGTGTTCAGACAGCAAATCCTTCTGCTGTAGGTATTGCTCAGGATTACAGGGGGTTGGCACTGAGGCAGCGAGGACAGCAAAACTGTTCAAAGCCATGAGGGGAAAGACAGCTAATGCAGCTCTAACCCTCTTCTGACCCTTCTGCTCTACCTGACTACTCCCAGTTGCTTCTACTAATGAAGAGAGGGACACATTAGATGTCAGAACTAGATGTAAATTCATCAGCACAATTTGTATTTTGCAGATTTTTTACATCTAGGAGTTCTTAAAAAGGATGTTTTCCAGTTATCTTTATGACAAAACTTAGGCTATAAAAATACACACACACATATATATATACCATAGACAAAATCTTAATCCTGTATTATTCAAATATCCAATGGGAATGTTCAAATATTCCTCTGAAGTGGTTCCAACCCAACCTTGCAGTTAAACGCCATGAAAGTGTGTTTGTACGTGTTTGAGACCCACAATCTAAAATTGCCTAGTGCTGAGCAGGAAGCAATTCTCTCCTCATGTAAAAATAATTCAAGCAGATTTTTTTTCACTTCCATACTGAGATGAATTTGACAAACTTCAAAGCCCTTTTCAGTAAAGTTTGAAATACTTCCACTCCCTGGTTCCACAGCCAGTGATTAGAACATGCAACAGGGAGGTGCAAGAAGGTGAAAGACATTGTCAGTGAGTTTCCCACACCCCCACGTATGCCCTATCCAGCCAGCTGGGGCTGCGGCTACTTTGCAGTCTGGAAATCTCTGTTTCTTCCTCAGTCCTCTCAAACCAGTCCATACATTCTTGCTGATTGTTTTCAATCTGCAGGTGCCAGTCATAGAACTAAAGAGATGGTTGTATTCTGTGGGAAGACGTTAGTTTTTTGGAGGGCGTGGGGATGGGAAAACGGGTAGATGATGTAACTGGCTTTCACTGTGTTATAGGACACACTGAAAACAATATTTTCAAGCACTTTTCTTGACTTTTCTATTTGATATTTGATTTTCTTACATGGCTTCCTTGATTTTTCTCACTTGTATTTTCAAGGCAACAACTCATAACAGGTATTTCTCATTTGCAATTAGTGCTTCCTCTTGAAATTTCAGGTGCTTATTCTGGTTGTGCATCGGAACTAGAGAAAACTTTCAATAACAAATGTAATGATTTTTCTGAGGAACATAAATTTTTAACCCTCATTGCATATGCATATTGTATGTTTTCCATTTCACAGCAAAAATAACGTTCTGTCAAAAGTACAGCTCTTTCTTTTATCTTACTCGCCAGCTCTCATTATTGGTATATATGACAGGCGAATCCTTACCTAGTCAAATGGTTATATGCTCAGGCAAATCAAGAAGTGACTGCATCAGCACCTTTAGTCCAGCTATGCACAATTAGAGACTCATCTAAACTTGCCCTCATTATTTCATACTGTGATATATCCACCCAAATGCCAAGCCAAATCAAGCTAAAGTTTTTTCAAACTGGCACTGCAAAAGTAACAAATGTTCCCTTTTCTTAAAACTCTAGATTAGCGGGATTACCCTCTTTCAAACCTCTACATTTAAATGTTTTGAGTTCCCTTACCTAATATTCAGAGTATTCTCTTGCTGTAGGGGGAGTGGAAGAACAGTATGGCTGGCAGCAGGGAAATACTATCTCGGTTTTGTATGTGGGCAACTGAAGCACAGAAAAATTAAAGGCCTTTATCAGGCTTGTACACAGTATTATGGAAAAGCTTATCCCTAGATTTCCCATTCCGGTATCTCTACATCAAAATATTGCAAATCCATCCACAGCTCTCTAAGTGCCAGTATAAAACAAAAATGTTATACTGAAAGATAAAGTCAGAACATAAATAAGCAAAATGAGCAGCACAGTGAGACAGACAAATCTTAAAATGCTGCCTACTGCACTTTCCTAGCAAGCACATTTCCTCTGCTTCACATTTCAGCATCTCTGATGTTTCAGTTTTCTATAATGACTAGCAGTGTAGCACATCTTCATAACTTGGAGGTAAACATGGGTTTAATGTTTAAATGAGACATTAATATACAGCCAGCTAGCTAGAACTCAAGGGTGTGATGCTGCTTTTTCCATAGTCAGTCCTCCAGATAGTTACGTGAAATGGAGAAAAATGAGGATAAGAAGTCCTTATATATACAGAAATCCAGGATACCATTTCATCAAGGGTAAAAGATTTTGCTTCCAGCCACTTAAACATCCAACACTGGAAGCATGAGGCTTCTTGCCAGCCTAAACATGGCATCGGACTAGTGAGTTCGTAAGATACAAACCTTGTTCCCCACAAAGAATTCTCAGTTATAGATGAGAAGAAATTATTGCTGAAACAAACCAAGAAAACAGAATCGGGATTCTTCAGGACTGTAACCCACCTTGCTCTGTTCTCACAAAATTTGTGCCACATGTACAAATGGCAAATTATGTCAGGATAATTATTTATTCTACAAAAAAGGATGTTGGCTTCAAGTTTGAACATCGTATTATTTTCAACAACAAAGAAAAACAATGACAATTTTGGTCCCAAAACACTGACTTGGCAGAAGGCCTGAGCTGCTGTTCTTAAATTCAATGACACTGAAAGCTCAATAAAATAACTTTGCCTGGGAACTCACAAGACAGAAAGAACAAACAAAGAGACCCAGTTCTGAAGAGAAATGAAGAATTTAGAAAGACTCAACAGTGATCGTTCTAGAAATATTTTTCAGGGTTGAAACTTGTATTTGATATTTTAGAAGGAAAATTGGAAGGAATGAAATTTCAAGACAAGCAGGAAAATATCAAGCCATCTTAGATACCAAAGCATGTCTAGATAAAGACAGATAATCCTCCATCTGTACTTCATTCCCTGAACAATGCAATGACAATAAAACCTCCACACACATTAGGACAAGAGAAGAGATGATTAGATAAAACAAGTATCCTGAGTATTTTCAAAACAGAAAAAAGCCCTCCAGCAACTCTTCAAACATGAAATGACAGTCATTATTATAGATGAAAGTTTTGGTTTTTTTAATTGGCAGTCATTTCCAAATTTGCAATTTTCAATGATTTAAACATCTGCTGAAAATTTAGTGCCATGTCTGAATACCATGAATATTCCACATGATGTGCACATTAACATTACTAGGCTATTATATACGACTTTGTAGACCTAGCTTAACAGACTTAACACTGGGGAAGCTCCCCAGCTAATACGACTTTCTAAGATTTTTGAAACCAACTCAAATTACCAGGTGAAGGCAAGCATTTTAGAAAGCGCAGGCCCTTTCCTATAGAGAAGCAAGGCAATAAGGTCGATTACCTGTGTGAAATTATTTATTTTTCTGGGTTTCCTTGTCCTTCATGCAGCTGCATCTCCCCAGCAAGGCCAGGCCGAAGCAGTTCAGTCTGATATAACCTTTTATGCCAGCTGAATTTCAATCTTTTTTCAGAAGTATTTGCCATTCTGGAATAAGACTGGGCTTCAGTTGTACAGATAAACACCACAAATATTGACTCATATCTGGCATTTCCAGACCTTCATAACGTGATTCATACAGAGTCTATAGTCCTGAAGCAATCCTGAACAACAAGTAATACGTAGGAGGCCCAGCTCAACGTAAATATCTAAATAAATAAATTACTGGACTACGTCTTACTCCAAAATCTGGCCCAAGATATAAAAGTAGCCTAATATTATTCTGAAATGTAATTGTTTAGTAGAGAGGGTATTTTTCCAACAAGTCATAATGCAGCTTTTCCCTTTATCACTTAGTTAAGTGTTGTACTGACCAGCCCCTTACAAAAATATTGAAATAATACTGTTAGGTAGTATGACACGGAGAAAGGATGAGACTGAATTCCCAGGGATTTTCTACAGCTATCTTTTCACTAATGAAGTTGCATAAATGCTATCAGAAAACAAATCATCCAGCAGTGAAAATGCTAGCCTTGAACTTTGGATTCAGTTCTGTCACAGAAACGGTCTGTCTCAGAGAACTCCTACGAACTTGATGGGTCACTAAAGCATTCACTTCCTAAGTATGTTTTAGCAGATGCTGAGTATCTTGGTGCATCACAGTGTGAAGATAGCTCTTCATTGTTGCAGGCTACTAAAATGACAGACCATGAAGATACTGCTTAATGACACACACATGCACAAAGTTTAACATAGGGTTTATGAAAGACTGGCACAAAGCTAAGATTAAGAAATTGCCAAGGCTGGCATCACATGATTTCTTATATGGAACACTAAGGAACACAGAAAACACAGCGCAAGAATTCAAACACTACATGAAAGTTATGTTTTCCATTAGAGATCTACTGGAATTCATTTTCCAGCCTGTGCTGACCTCAGGGTCCCTGTCCAACTCTTGGCTATTAAGACAACTGTGACCAACATCTGATTATTAACTGATTTTGCTTATGCAATGAGCTTCTCTCTTCCCCTGATCGTTTTAATAACTCTTCTCTTTGTCTGCTCTAATATGGATTTATCTCCCTGGAAGAGTGATGGTAAGAACCGTACATAGCATTCCAAGTAGAATTTCACCTGTGCCTTTCTAAATTAACACATTTCCATTTTTCTTGAATATCTTGCCCAGTAAGTCCTAGAAATCTTTCAGTTTTCCATGGTGGTATCTCTAGTCATCCATGAACTGGTATTTTTTTTCTTTCCTTATTGTTTTCGAGGGATGAGAACCCAGACAGAATAGAGATCTTTTATCACTGGTTACTTTTCATTTTGTACTTACACACATTATCTATTTCTAATGATCCTCTCCTCAATCTCAGCCTTTTTCCTAGAGCTATCATTCCTTCTACAAGCTGCCAAAACTTTCCAACAGGTATCAGAAGCAAATTTGTGAAGTTTTCTGACTTTCTGAGGCCAGTTGTTAATGGAATACTATTGAATCAAGACCAACGTTTCTTTAAGAATCGCGCCAACAACCTCCTTCCTATCCAGTGACTTTAAATACAGCCCATCATCATGTTTACCCTGATAGTTTGTTAATCACTTTACAGCTTTTGTATACATTTACAGCATAACAAAGACCTTTTTTTAAATGTGCTTCCATATCAAATGCTAGAAAGTCCATATAGATAAAATTTACTGAGCTTCCTACCTCAAGAAAAATCAGCTATTTCATCAAAGAACATGGTCAATTTAGTCTGGCATGCTCTGTATTTGGTAATTCCATGTGGGCTTCCATTACCTCCATGCCCCTAATTACTGTTTCGTTAAAATACCTTCTAAATCCTTGTATATTACTGAGGTCAGACTAATGGTCTAACATTGCCTGAATCATCTTTTAACATGAAAGCAAGAAAACAATTTTTGTGTATAATAAAGTGCCTTTTCCAGGCACACTTCAAATCATACATTTTTAAAACATAATTTTCTAAATCTAGGACATCTCTAAATTATTTACAGTTTTTGAAAAACTACAGGCAATAGGAAATGAAAATACGCATGATAAATCAAAAAGAAAAAAAAAATACCCAAATATGTTATAATTTCTGAAAACTTTTGGTAATTATCAATGCTCATTATTCAGATTATTTTAAAACAAATATGTATTTCAATTATTTTATCTTACTTATAAAAATGGATTTTAAAATAACAAAGAAGCAGAAAATGTAAAATAGCTAATCTCTAATCTTGCTGTTTTGGGGAATTAGTATTTCTCTTTAATATAATCCTTCTGTCAGGTAGATATATGGAGGTGATCCTCAGATGTGGAATTTCTAGACTACAGTGTTTCACTTCTCAGCTGAACTGATTCACCAATTTGTCATTTCATGGTGTTTACTAAGGAGACATGGTTATGAAACACAAGGGTAGACTGGTATCTTAAAAACGGTTTAATTTTCAAATCGACTGCCAAACGACAAGGACTTAAGTAAACAATGTAATATTCAGAGTTGCTGCACAGACACCGCTCTCCAAGAGGAACGGATGCTTTGAGTTCTCACCATTACTTCAAAGCAGGTTTCTCATTTGGGTAGCTTCTGTGTGCTTAGCTTTTAGAAGTCAGAAAAGTCATCTATTTAAGTAGCATATGATGAGTATAAAGAGCAGAAATCAGCAATTCTTACACAGACATAATTTCCATAAAGTAAACAGTAACATGCTACTTGAAAAAATGCTATAGATGTGGTTTGAATTGAAAATTGTGTGCGTATATATATAAAACCAATACAAATAGACATTAGCTATTAGTTTTAATATAACCATGTACACTCAAAAAACCACTCCATATAAACCATTGATACTGTTCTTTAGTGACAAGCCAATGTGGTTTTACACTTCTACAGAAAGGTTTGAAAGATGTTAGTTAAGGATTATGTGAAATGGTGTTAATGTAATATTAAAAACTGCCTATGGCTTAGTTTTCAGTAAAAAAAAGAAGAGAAAGAGAAGAATAAGAAACTTAGACCTGTAGTTCAAATACCAGTTTATGGGTTATTTATCTGGAAAGCACAATAGATTTACATGTTCTGTTTGCAGTAAGAAACTGCAAAACAGAATAATATTGACCCTCCCTATCACAGCCACTGAAACAAGCTCATTCATGCCTCTGAAGACAAGAAATCTGTACCCCAAAAATATCTGGAATGAAATTGCAGACTCTTTATTTGTAGCCAGTGTGGAGGAAACAGATGCAATCTCTTGTGCTTATAATAGTACAAAGAGAGTAGCTGCAAAAAAGGGGAGTGCTACACGATAAGGATGGCACAGGGTGAAGAAAGAGAAAAGTTCTTTAGTTATTTAAAGCTAAATGCCTTCTTCTGAGACTCCCTTTTATCATCAACTTCAGTATCTTTTCATTATAAAAATTGTTTTACAAATCACTATTAGCACTTTTATGTCCAGCTTAACAACCTTTCTTCCATAATATCATAATTTATATGCAAAAAGTAATGTGCCTGATTTAATATGCTGATCGGTCCTTGTACTAATTAATGCATACATATTTTTCTTCAGCAGTTAGGCTTAGTAACAGTAATTTAAAAATATACAAACTGTATGTGAAAGTAATCACTCAGCCATCACAAACTCTTTTTTTATGCATGCCAACGTTCACGCCCCTGTAAGTGTGCTTAGGATAGAATTCAGTAGTTTTTAGCATAGCAATTTAAACCACAATGCTTTTGACAGGGCAACGGAAATCTAATTACTACATATATTGGCCATCTTGGGAATCATCTCTGCAAAAGTACAACAGATACATACTTCTTTAGAATCCTTCTCCGTCACAAGAAATACAGAGCAGACATTGATGGAGGAAGTCTGCACATCAGCCATGATTAAAGGGATCTGAAATGCCAAGAATTTAAATTGACGCCTTTGTCTGCCAGCAGGTTGCTGGTCACAAAGACAAATTTAAAGAGCTGTAAGGACCCCCAGTTAAATTCACCAATGTTGTGCAAACTCTTCATGCTATTTGATCTGTTTTTCTGCAGGAGAACCTTATGAGTTGAAGACAGCAGCTATAGCACTATGCCAAGACACTGCTTCCACTTGCCTAGACAAATAATGTCTTTGGAAATTCATCTGAGGGAATAATTTCTTTAAATGACCTTCAGCTAGAGAATCCCACCAGAAACAGTGTTTATTTTCATTGTTGGTGTTAGTGGCGTGCAGGTTAAAAGCTGTACTTCTAAGACAAGGTGTACTTCTTGTCCCCTAAGCTGTGCTTAAGAATTACTTAAAAAGTTGCTCAGGCACCTTAAGAGTGCTTTTCCAAGGTGCATGTCATTCTACTTGGAAATATTTTATTTAAACTTTTATGGACCCCATAAAATACTATGAACTTTTGCAATACATTTCAAACACGATAGTGGCATCATTAGTAATCAGTACTGTAAGTTGCCTCTTTTTCATGTAACTTCAATAATCCTTAGATAGATCAGTATTTTAACTGGACCTTTTAGGGCACTGAGGACTTTAAGACTGGGATTTGTCTCACTTGGCTTTAGATACTAAGTCTGAGCTACCAGCAGGCTATGGAAAAAAAAAACCAGATTGGAAAAAGACACCTACAGAGGAAAGTTTATACGATTTTATCTGATTTTTAAATGTATTTTTATGATATCTAACTTTTATAGACCTAAAATTAGGTAAGATGAATCCAACTCTTGGCAAGTTTATGAGGTGCCATGCATTGCACTGTCATTTTTTTCCAGAAGAAAGTAGCCTGGGAAATAATGATTGCCCCAAAAGAAGAAGGTGAGTTTTATGAGAATATTGAGTGAGGAAAGAGGAAAAGCATAGCAGAGGTCAATATGAGTCTCTGAGAAACCTGAAAGCTACTTTACAAACATATAAACAGACAAAGTAAATTTCACTTCAGCTTACATTATTTTATGTATAGCTTTAGTACCAACTAAGAGGAAGAAAAATGGAAAGAAAAAAAGACCTGAAAAAATATAAAGAGTTTAGTATTATTTTATATATTATTGCATTTAGACTATGACCAGTACATATATATATAAAAAAAGGATTTAAAGATTCATTTTATTTGGTTAGAGAGAGAATGAAAAGGAAGGGTTTCTGCCATGCATTTGGCTTTTGGAAGCATTCATGGTAATTGAATCCATGTGAAAAGGTGGGTTGCTATTTACAAGTTTCATTTATATGAAAATGACCACCTGCTGTGGTAATGAAAAAGTCAGTATGTTAAAACTTGAGAAATATCTTTTTATGAGCTATTCCTTCACCAGCCTTACAAATATCACAGAATGGTAATAAAAGCTATTTTTCGTCTTTTCTTCTTGAAGTCTGAAAAGATAAGAACCCTTAACATAAAACAATACTTCAGTAAGAATGGGAAAAAAGGATTTGACTCCAGTCTTTCACCACCTCCATCACCTCCTCAAAACAAAACAAATAAAATACAATGAGTTTTTGGCTACCATTAAAGCAGTTCCCCATTCTGTATTCAAAAGCTGTAATGCTTTCATATAGCCCCAGATAGGAGAAACCAAGAAATGGCTAAGAAATGTACCTCATTCCTTATTGCCACATAATCCTATGCAAGTATATGAAATCCTTAGTTGAACAGTATCGCCTTAGTTATCAATCTGTCATCTGTGAATCCTTTTCCACTTACCTATTACTTGCCAGTAGAAGATACATATGTTAATAGTTACGACAGCTAATATACTTGTGTTCTAGAAGAAAGTATTTTACACTGGAGATACTGTAGAAGTCTGTACTTATATGATTGTAATGATGGTTCAGTAGAAATGATATAACAACTCTCTCGATTTGAAAGAAAGGAAGCCAAGGGACTACGGGCAAGTATTTTATTTGTTCCTAGCCTTTGGAATTCATTCTTCTCTCCAGTTTACAGGGGACCTGACTTGCCAATTGTTCGGACACATTACACAAAACTCTTACGTATACTAGAACACATGGCATTTGGAAACTGAGAACTTTGAGCAGCTTTTGTTTTTTATGTTGAATACGCTTTTCACGATTTGGAAACCAAAGATTACACAGAAGTTGGTGGATTCTATAAATTAAACAAAATAGGTATTTATCACAGCATTTCATGAAGACCAAACGCAGACATGCTAGCACTGGACATTTTATTAAATTAGTCATTTGCTACCTGGAGATGACCATAGCATTAATGCTCCTTAACAAGGAGATTTCAATAGGGAATCTAAACAGTTTTTGGAGATTGAGGGTGGAAGAAGCTTACAGCCCCAGAACTAAATAACTAGCGTGTGTTTTGCACATTAGCACTGAATTTCATGTTAGTTATAAAACAGTAACAAAAAACGATATGGAAATACTTAAAAATAAAAACAAATAAACAGTCCCACAGAGAGTAAGGATAAAGGGTGGTCCTACCAGAACTTAGGGCTCACAGATATACAAAATACATGATGCTGTTCTTATACAATAAAACTGCTCATATTTCATGCTACCCTTATTAGGACCATTTAAGTTCCTCAACAGTTCCGTGGCTCAGTATAAAAATCTATGTAATTTAAGCAGTAAATCAAAGTTTGGCTTTTATCTTCCCTGTGAGGACTTGGCAATTTAAAATAGCCCTTTGGCCCTGTTTTCATTTGTTGCAGCTTTTCTGTGTTCTGAAGAGATATACTAATATACTTACTCTTTGGAACATCTGTGTAATCTACTTCAGCCACAATCAGGCAGAGGTTTCTTCTGCTAAAAGAACCACCTTTGCAAATTACAATGTCCTTCTGGAACAGCTGTCATTAGACTCAGTCCCTCTTCCTAGCACATCCCACTGAGGTACCAAAGCAATCATCAGCCACCAACCCAAGAAAGCAGGTGCAAAGCCCCAGAGGCACTTGTTAGGGCTGAACACAAGGAAATCCGAAGTCTAGACAGGGTGTATCTTCTAACAACCTGCTACTTCTACAAGCTGTTCCCTAACCAGCATTTGCTGAAATAAACATAAAAGATTCCCATTGCCTTCACTTTACTTTTAATCAAGCTTTAGCTACTTCCTCTTATCCTCACCCTCCCACTCACCTTCCCAATATATGTATCTCATCCTTCTGCTCTATTTTCCTGCTTCCAATTAGTTTTGCTTTCTACCCCACTAACTTTCCCCTCTTGACTCTTCAGACTGCTTTTTTTCATTCCCTTTTCTTTCCTGTAAACTCTACTCCTCCCACCCTCATGAAAGTGCTAGTCACATGCTACTCACAATATCCTCTTGCCACACCCACTACTTAAAATCCTTGCTATGACCACCTGTGAAAAAAAGCACTGGTGAGACCACATCTGGAGTGCTGTGTCCAGTTCTGTGCTCCCCAGCTCAAGAGAGACACTGACATACTGCAGCGCGCCTAGAGAACAGTCCCAAAGATCATTAAGGGACTGGAGCATCTGTCATATGAGGAGTGGCTGTGACAGTTGGGCCTGTTCTCTGCAAAAGCCGCAACTGATCCATCCCAGTGAGCAGGAAGCCAGAGAAAAATGCCAGGAGGCTTGCATGGATGAACAAGTTGCTCCCAGCAAAATTCAAACCCCAAAAATGAAGCACGCAGAAGGCAGAAATAGGGAGAGGTACCTGGGAGGAATACAGAGATACTGGCTGAGCATGCAGAGATGCAGTGAGGAAAGCCAAAGCCTACCTGGAATCAAATCTGGCAAGATATGTTAAAGACAAGAAGAAAACCTTCCACAAGTACACATGTGACAAAAGGAAGACTAGTGAAAATGTGAGCCCACTGCTGAATGTGGCAAGGGACCTGGCGACACAGGACATAGAAAAGGCCCTGGAGACCAAAGGGAAATTCTGGGGCAAGGAAGATGTACCCTTGGTGGAAGATGACCAGGTCAGGGAATACTTAAGCAAACTGGACAGACATAAGACTATGGTCCCTCATGGGATGCACCCACAAGTGCTAAGGGAGCTGCCTGCTGCCATTGCAAGGCTACTCTTAATAATCTTTGAACGATTGTGGTAACTGGGAGACGCACCCAAAGACTGGAAGAAAGCAAATGCCACTTCAAACAAACTTCAGAAGGGCAGGAAGGAGGACCCAGGGAACTACATGCTGGTCAGCCTCACCTCCATCCCTGGGAAGGCCATAGAGCAGGTAATCTGGGAGACCATTTTCAGGCACATGAAGGACAAGAAGATGACTGGGCGTAGTCAGCATGGGGAAGTCATGCTAAACGAACCTGACAACCTTCTATGATGAAATGCCTGGCTTTGTAGATGAGGGGAGAACAGTCAGAGGCTATTGTCAGCTTTGACTTCAGTAAGGCTTTCGATACTGTCTCCTGTAAGATCCTCATAGAGAAGCTGATGAAGTATGAGCCAGATGAGCAGGCAGGGAGGTGGACTGAAAACTGGCTGAACAGCTGGGCTCAGAAGGTGGTGATCAGAGGTACACAGTCTAGTTGGAGGCCAGTAACTAGCAGTTGTACCCCAGGGGTCAATACTGGGTCCAGTCCTGTTTAACATCTTCATTAATGGCCTGGATGATGGGGCAGAGTGTACCCTCAGCAACTCCGCAGTCCGTTAAAAGCAAGCATTTCAAACGGAAAGTGGTAAGAGGACAGCAAGTAAACAATAACATATTCTTCCAAACCTCCCACTCCTAGCACCAACCACTATCATCTGTTATCTCTTTTGTTGCTCTTTTGTCTAATTTTAGACTGCAAACACTTCAGGGCATGGATGACATTTTTTATCTGCCTAAGATGTGAACAGCAGCTATACATAAACTATGTAAATTATTAATAATGATAATAGCAGCAGCACAACAGCAAAATACAGCTTAGTCTCCACCTCCCATTTAATAATCCAATAATTCAAAATTAAAAAAAAAAATCAAATAGACAACAAACAAGTAAACATAACGGAGAATATTTTCCACCTTAATAATGCTACAGAAAGTTAAAAAAGACGAGACCCTAAATTTCACAAATTCAAAGAAAACGTGACTTTTTTTGCAGAATGAAAAGGTTCTGTAATTCAAAAGTTCAGATAGAAAATGTTAATGAAAACAGAACCCAGTCAAGTCAAATAAAATACGAAAATAAACAGGGATTTTGCTTCAGGCAGCACTCTTGGAAGAATCCAGCTGTTGTTTACTGAAATGTAAAATAGTGTGCTTATTCTTTTATGCGACAGCATTCATGATCCTTCAAATCAGGATGTAACATATTTCTTCTCATCGACAATAATCATTTTATGTACAGTTACTAATATGACCAATTACCTGAAAGCTAATTACTCAGACTTTACAGAATGCGACAGCTAACCCAATGTATTTTGATTTTAATTACTGGTATTTAATAAGGAACACTGCCAAATACATCCATACATTAATGTTTTACAACAGAATTACAGATATTTTAATAGTGATTGAACAAGTCTATGATCATCTTTGTTTTATAGCCTCAGAGCTTAATCTAATTTTAGCTAGTGCAGAGCCAGGCTATGCTTTGGCAACTACAGTATATTACTCATGTTAACAATTTACCTCTTTTCTCTGTGTATACACTGAATTTCCACTGTGAGACATTGTAATTCCCTCAAGACAGCAGGATAACCCAGAAGGTTCAAAATGATGCATTATTGAGAAGAAAAAGACACAGCCTTCCTCAGAAACACAACTTGTGGCAAGTTTAGACACTTACTCAGCCCAGACTAAGCAAGCCCTCAAAATCATAAGCTGCAAAACCCATCTGCACTTTTATCTAACGTGTCTCTGAAAACAACATGCAGTCTATCCCCACCCGCAGTTCCTGATTTTTAAGAAAATGAATGAAAGGCTAGTGCTACTGCAGAAAATAGTTTCCTTTCTATATCACTGTGCTAAGCTATGTTTTATATAATTGCCTGTATTATATACATTCTATATTATTGCACTAAACATTCAGTACAATTTTGTGCTGCTTATAAAAGCTAAAAAAGGTCAGCAGAGAGAGATACGCTCCCACAATCCATGCTAAAACATTTATTTCAGTCTCATGGTCTCCAAGCTTTCACAAGTGCTTTAAGAGGAGATTGGAAAGAATTTGCTGCCCACTCACGATGATGTCTCATAAAAGGTTCTTCAAAAACGGATCAAAGGCTGTAATTTCCATGCCATTTCTGTCCAATTTCCTTTTCTCTTAATGTTTTCATTTTTGAAATGGCTATGATTGCAATCCAATTTTGCCCACACAGCACTGCAGGTCTAAATGAACCATTTATCACAAACTTTTTGTCTTTTGGCTGCTTGTGATTTTATTTGCTTTGCCATTTTTTAATTTCATTTTTTGGTACTACTTATACTGCATTGCAATTACCTTCATAATTATACCTGCAGTGATTTACATTATTCTGCTCCCAGATGCTCCATCGAGACTTCTGATCCAACCCAATTGCACTTTAATATTGATGTTAATTTTTCCTCCTCCTCTATCACCAAAAAGATTTTCATACAGATCTTTCCACAGGAAGAACTACTCTTTTTTGTCCTTCCCACAGCATGCACAGAACGCTGGTATCTTGCATTGCTTTTTGTAAGTGGGATTGCCTTACTTTACATGTGAACCTCACATCTTTTTTTTTTTCCCCAAAAAATCTTCATATATGAGAAAAAAAATTAAGATGATAAAGTTTAGTGTATATTCCATTGATTCTCATTATCTCACTAGACATAATGTCGTATTTTGAGTAACAGTTGTGTTGCTCTCCTTCAACATAGAATAGTACCAGCCATAAGCTGACAGGTTTTCCATCATTTGTCTAAATGTTTTTGAGTTCCTTACCTCTGATTTACAAAAAAATTAAATGTAAGCTCTTGTAAATCAGTTTAACAAAAAATGACCTTTCAAAAGAAATTTTAAAACCCTCTCATCTGTCACCTTTCAAAATCAGGAATGAAATTTTAGAATTCATAGTTATCTAGCCCTTTATAAAAAAAGACCAAAGACCAATATATTTTACTTTAATATTTACTATTTTCCCCCAATTTCCTTCTCTGTTCCAATACTTAACCTTTAATAATAGCGTCATTTATTACAGCTTATATATATCAAAAGATTAAATATTATTTCAAGGATAAATTTTATTGCTATACTTTTTTTTCAAATTTATCTTTCAATATAAAACAATACAGTGTATTACAAAATGCAAAACAGATCTGTTTCAGACTTAATGGTCTTTAAAGTGAGAAAAATAAACTATACATAATCATTAGGGAGATAACTGAGACAGACAGTAAAGTAATAAATACAGCAATACTCAGAGTCCCTGCAGACTGGTGATACATGGCTAATATACCTCAAATTTTTGTTGCCACAGTGTTCACATCACTGAGCCTAGTATCTCACAATATTTCAGCTACATATGGACTTCTGGGAAGGCTAAATGAAACTGTGGTTGGAAATCTCTTATTTGAAGGTAAAGAAATATATATATAAAAATAAAATACATAGATAAAATTAAAATCTATATATGTACATATATGTATGTTTGTTTATTTGTTTATTTTACACTGAATCTTCTAATAAAATCTCAGAAAACATCTAATAAAATCTGTGTTTACTAATGATGTTGTAAACAAGGAGCAAAAGTTGCCCCTTAGCTTTCATGGATAGATCTGTTCTACACTTGGCTAGACTGACAGCTCAAAACTTGATGTCCCATTTGGTGAGGCAGTGGAAATCACTGGATGCCACGCTAAACTTCTATACATGCACATGCACTTCACACATAGCTTATAAACAAAGTTGTAAGAAAACAACAGTATATGAGCAAAGTAACTAGAATTTGAATGGAAGTGGATGGGGAAGAATAAATACCAGATAAAACAAAAGTTACTGTTCTTTTAATATAAGATTTTCCCATAAGCAAGGATTCCTGCTGTTTCATAACAGAATGAACAAAACAGTGATGGAAATGAATAGAAACACTTTGACTTGGAGGTAGAGGCTAGGAGATGTATGTCACACAGGAAATTAAGTGAAAGGCTTCTCCAGGTTATTCACAATGATGAACAGGCAAATCAAATTATTAGAGAAATAAAAAATAAACTTTCAAATGAGAGAAATATTCCATAGGACAAAAAAGGAAGTCCTTTTGTAGAATTCTGTACAATACAGAAAGAAGTAAACAAGCACTTTTATTGAGTCTCAGTGCTTGTAAAACCAGCTTAACAGCAATGAAAGTAGATACTTAAAGGAAATAAACCCCAACTGCTTACTTAATTTAACCAAGTGAGATTATGAGGGAGTAAATATTAGATGCTTTTTCTAGAGTTTCCTTTTCCATTTTTCATCTAAAATCATGCAGGCCACATTCCGTTCTCAGAAATACCACCAAAACACATAAACTGAAAAACTGACATTGATTTCAATAGAGCCAATCCAGATTTATACTTGCATAACTCAGAGCAAGATCCATCCCAGTATATTACATATTGTCTGATGGAAAATCAGAACTTCATCTGTACATGAATGACTTTCTGTAACACTCCATTCTTTTTAAGGAGTAATTAAAACCAGTAATCAATGCAGTAACACTTCCTAGTGTAAGATCTGAAGCTGTCCCTATTCACCTTAAGAAAAAAAACCCAAGTAAACAACAATTAATTCAAGATGGTAATTTTGGATTCTTCTGGTGTCATGGAGACCAGCATTTGTTCCACAGCAATTGTCAAAATGTGTTTTACTAGAAATGTGATTTTTTGTTCCTAGAGCATTATGACCCATATTTACAAAGGCATTTAGGATTTATTAAAATCTACTGAATCTAGACCTAGAAATGCCTTGTGAGTCTGAGCCTTAATGTGTTTTCTCTCATCAGTTTAATTTCAGTTTTCCCAGCTCTTACAATTCTTGTTCTTACTTTTTTGTGGACAAAGATAAAGCTAAAGCGATGTTTAGTCCTCTTGATTTTCCAAGACAAAAAGGCCAAAAAGGTGGCTGCAGTTTCAACAGTGACAACTGTTTTCTTCTTGAAGTAACATCTATGACCAGCAGTTACTGTATTAAAGTAAGAAGGAAAAACAGAAGTAAAATCACCTCTTCTTTCCCTCCCAGGTGTGATGCCAAATTTTAGACAGGAAGAAATACTCAAAACACAGCATACAAGACAGTGTAATATGTAACAAAAAATAGCCATTCAATTTTAGCACACAGAAAGGCATACATGCACCTACAGCTGCTGTTCCTTACATGGGAAATAAAATGTTCCTGGCAATATTATTTACTACAAAATTCACGGAGCCAAACTTGGTTAGGATGCTATATATATGCATAGGTACTGTGAAATGTATTTCAAATAATTTATACAACAACAAAAGATCTCATCAACTGAGAAGTAAGTATATAAACAAATTTTATGATTGGCTTTTTGTTTTGTGTCTCTAATTCTGTTGTAAATCTGTTGTCATTGGCTGGGTTTACCTTAGGTGTAAAATGGCATTGGTTGATATGGACCAGTGTTCTTTGCAACTTTGCAGCATGTCATCGTTCAGTACCAAGGTCAAAGAAAAATTTTATACTTCCTTCTAACGTGATTACCATGAATAATTATATTAAAAATATGCTACATTGTATGCACATGCAGACATTCTCAAATTTAAATGACACAAAAAACACTGAAAAAAAAAGCCCTCAAGCAACAGTTCATGGACATTTCAATAGAATTCTACTTCTCACAATAAAGTCTTGATTAAAAGTGTGATGAGAATAAAACTTAAATCTCACAATGGGATTGCACATGAGCTGAATGAGCAATAATGGGAGATAGTTACACAGTTATGTTCCTAGGTTTCTAATAGATTTTTCACCCAAGTTTCACTAATGTTGCCGTATTTGATTGATTGCAATTTTCTCCATTTCTGAGCTTTGTGCCAGAAAGCAACATTTTGTTCCATTCACCATAGCAAGTGACACAATGTTCCTTGGCATGTGATATTAATAAAAAGTCATGTTGCCTGTCTCTCTTGGTTGGTCACACCAAGGTTGATTTTTGGTAGCATTTAATATTCACTTAGATTGTCAGTCACATCCCTATTTAAATTTGAAATAGACTTCTGAAAATAAGTACATCTATGGAAAGAAAGCTAAATTTAGATAATTTACATTGCATGTCTCCCGCAGCATATCACACCCTGCCCTCACCCTCCGTAAGAAGCAAGAGAAAGGCCTTAGGTTTGGTTTTCATTCCTTGGTGGTATCTTCAGGCCACAAAGTGAGGTTAGATTCTTTGCTGGCCTCCCATGTGGACCCTCTCTGCAGCTCCACTAAATGCTTTCTAAAGTGATCTAGCACTGACTTCCCAGGTGACAAACCTGCCCATCACTGCTGTTTGCTACTCATTGAACAATGGTCCCGACAGTCTGAAGAGCTTTCCTGGGGTTTTAAAGCAGGCACAGCAACACAGGGTTACCGGATACTGCTTGAAACAAACTTCCACCCTTTCTGCAAGCAATGCTGCTCACATCTCACACAAGACAGCTACTGAAGCTCATTCAAGGGCATTCCCCAAGAAACAATATGCTAATTCCATCTCTAGCTAAGCTGGGTCCTGGTGCACATCCAAATACACCAAAAAAGGAAACTAAAATTTATGATACAGACTGTATAACATGGTGAACTATACTGGCAAGGTAATATATTATTACCATATCACACATATTAAACATACACACACATATGTAAATTATATTTATTGATGAATAAGTAAAATTGTGTCAAAGAGTACAAAGTTATACTATAGGATTTACTACAAAACTAGTACAGATCTGATTTCATTGCACTCATTTCTTATGCACAACTGTTTAAGTTAGAAAGCTTGTAGATTTTACCACTTTAATATCAAAAAGACACAAACTCCCCACATTAGTCTAAAATTTTTACTACAGCCTTGCAACAAATTCATACTTCTTCAGTACTTATACTGGGGTAAAGCATCAGCCTATTTTTGGCTGGTTTTATTCTATTCTGGAGCTTGTCTCTATGTTTCATATTTAAGCTCACCTGTGTTTTACATTAACATTTATTCAACACTCTTGCAGTGGTATGAACATCACAAACACAATGAATGTAAAACAAAGTACTTTACAAGGGAAAAAAGATGATCGATTATTTTCTTCAGGAAACTACACACTCCTGTGTGTAGGGATAAAAACTATAAGCTGTAGGACTAGCAAATCATGCAAGACAAGGGTAGAAAAGTACAGAGCAATGTAAGGACTTTATAGAGAACTTGTAGAAACGCAGCCTGTTCCTCCAGTTATGCAGCACAGGTCATTTGCATGCGAAGTGCCCACCCTGTGGTCAAACCTAAAAAATGTACTCTCTAACTAGCAATCCCACAGCTGACACCAGAACAAGCAACAATTATTTTTGCCTGGTAAAAACTAGAGCTCTATCTTCTTAATGATTTTATTATTTTCCAGACATCTGGTTATGAATGCAAAAAAATTAATTATTGCTAGAAGGAAGTAAGTTGACTCTACTGTGGTGCCTGTCTTGACCTCCAGTGTTTAAGCGGGTAGGACCAAAGCTGTGGCTCTGTGGTTTAAGAAAATGGAAGGAGGGGCTAACACTGCATTGAGGATATAGCTTTCATGAAACAAACTGAGATAACAGAGAAAAGGATATGATTTTGGATACATAGGATCGAAACGGGGAGCTGTAAGGAACTGACTTGATTTAAGGGCTTATTGATACTGAAAAGAGGAGGTCTTGCCTTCATTCCTCCTTATTCCCTTTTCTATTCCTGGCTATGTAGCCCAACAAACTCTTTCCACTCTCCTTGTTGTTCAGTGGCCCCTGCTATGAAATAATTCTACTTATTAGTACAGCTGTAAACTATCCACCTTCTTCTGCTGGTTTATCTTTTTGCTGGATTAGTAAAATGCATTGGCTCACAGGAAGTCCCAGGGTTAGGAGAGCTGGGGAGCGCATAAACAAGGAAACTAGATACTCCTTACTTTGGTGGCAGGGAGCTGTTAGACCACAGACAGAAACAATGAAGGACAAATAAATAGGCAAATAACATTAAGTATCAGCTAGTGCAAGTAACTTCTGTATCTATTGGCAAATGTTTGACAGAGGGAAGGATGGGGAGATACTTCTGGGTTGGTTTTTTTTATTAGGAACTTTACGCAGTTATGTCAAAAAAGTCTGATTTTGTGTACTCTGATTCATGCCCTGTAAACCTCCCCACTCGTTATACACCATGGACACCTGTGCAGTTAACCCGAGCCCTCTAGATGCACGTAATCCTTAGCAATTTCACAGCACTTCTTCAGGAAAACAGATGAATGGCTTGGACCATCCTGCCAGACTACAAACATGAGATTAAGTCTCTTTTCTCCCTTTTATTCAGCCAGGAAGGAGAGTGAAAAGATATGAGAAGCCAGATACTAAGCCAAACACAGCCATGCATTCCGAGGGCCATGCTGACACGCTTAGGTTACAGTGAGCTAAGAAGTCATGATGCTGCATTGGGACTTAGCCACATGGTGATGAAGCGTACAAAGCAAACTTGGCCACTTCACTTTGCATGACAGCAGCATGCTGCAAGTTGCTGTCTGATGCTCTGTTTGAAAGGAAAGCTGTGAGTTTATTCTCACACCTGTGAAGTACACTACTTTCACACCACGGTTAAAATTTTATACCAATCTGCACAGTTGCAATACTCTTCTTAAGCAAAACATCCACCACTGAATCAAAGATGTGTCGTAACTCAGATCGTAGTTTACAGCGTTCAACCTTTTCTGTTCTTTTTTGCCTTCACTATGTTGCATTCTGCTTCCTCCATTTTATTATTTTCAGTTAGCCCTTCTCACAAATGTTCTCATTTTTAATAATACTTAAGCAAGCAGCCACTTACCACAGTAATTACTCTTTAAAATTAATTAATACAATGAAATGCCATGATTAAGAACATCTTAATTGCATAGAACAGATATCACAAAAGTCTGGGGCTCTTTTATGAAGCATGCTGTAGTTTAAGTGAACAAAGCAGTCTCAGTATCATGTATTTATAAATAAAACATGTATTGCAGGGAGTCAGGAAGTCAGTCTGTTATCTTCTACAGATAGAGAAGTAGAGAAAACTGGAGATTAGGTCACTTGACCACATTCACCCTGTAACAAGAAGAGCCACAATTGAACCTATCCCTCCATGGCTTTTCCGCAAAATGAGGTGATTAAGAGAGCTTCAGAGAAAGGCTTTTCCTGTGGTTCTGATACAGGTAAGTTTGTTGTTCGCCAAAACACTGTTTTGGTTTGATGTTTGTTGTACAGTAGATGGCTCAACCATTCCAGTAGCTTCAAATCATAGTCTATGGCAAAGATTGCAGTGTTTTATCAACAGCTATCATGAGATCTTGAAAACTTAGTTTCCTTCCATACTGTTTTATACATCTAAGATATCCATTTATATCCCCTGAAATGCTTTGTCATAGGCTACATGCCCAGACAGAGCTTTCATGAGAATTAATGAAAAAAGCCAAGTACCTGAAGAGAAAATGCAGGGCCCTACAGCACATCCTGCAGCTCCATGGGTTCTGTAACAATTCAACTAAGGCAAGCCATCATGGGTTTTATAGTTCCTATGCTGGACCTGCAGCTGTGACTGGTGGTGTTAACATTAACCCCCTACCCTTTTCTCTCTCAACTAACAACATCAGGAAATGGAATCAGGACAAAAATATCAGAAATACTGTTACTTTACACTTTTTCTTTATCTGTCTCCTTCACAAAAGAAGCACCAACAAGAGCTAAAGAACCTGGAGAGTCTCGCATACTGAGCCAATAAATATCAAATTCTGATTGCCACTCATCCCACTTTGTGCCACAGAGAACGTTAGCTACTTAGAGACCAGGTTAGGTGAATAGGTGAAGTTTTTTATTACGCTAGAGGTATTTTTATAGTGATTTGGGTTCTTTTTTTTTTACCAGAGATCATTGCTTGAAATGTGCAACTATGCATATGTCTTCTGCAAAACCTGAAATCAAAGAGGGAATATTCAGTAATAATAATGACAATAAAAACCCCAAGAAATTGCAGAATTGTTTCTTCTTAAGCATTATCTTCTATTCTTTTTCAGGATCCCCTTTTTTCTTTCAGTGCTCCTTCTACATTAAGTTCTTGTCTGGTAAACAGAGTACACAAAGTAGATAAAGATGCCAGTGGTCTCATACATAATCATAAGTAATTTTTACAATTGATGCAGAAACTGCCCAAGCAGAAGGTCCACCTGCCTGAGCAGTATAAAAAAGCTGAAAAGCGACCAGATGTGGACAAGTGTGAATTCCCTTCCCATTCCTCACTCCCGTATAACTCCCGCCTGTTGATACCAGCAAAGCAGCCAGAGCAAACCTCACACCAGCTTGCGCATATGTGATGGTATTAGGGCCAGGTGGCTTGAATTAATACAGTTCCCTTGACATTCAGACCTACACTCACCTTCAGCATAGCCTCGATCTGCCCCCAGAGCCGGAGTGTTGTCATTACACCAGTGATATGAGCAGAGCAAAGTCCTGACTGTGGCAGGTTTTTACACAAAAAAGTTAACTCGTATAATAAAAAGTAAATTTCTATTAATGATAATCAAGTGTGCTCACCCAATGGATTTTCTTGCCTCAAGGCTGACACTAATCTGTAGAGTGTTCAAATACCTTTTAATTAGTATAACACATTAATACAAGTCATTTAACTACCCCTTCTTAAGAGCCAAGAAAGTGAGTGGAAAAATAAAGTCCATACGAATCTGAAACATTCTTGACTATTTTCTCACTTTAGCACATTTACTTACCACAGTCTTTTTGAGATCATGCTCACTTAACCACTTGCAGAATTCTTACAAAGATCTAAAATGGGACAGGGTAAAAGAAAATTCCTAAAAATACTAACTCATACCTTGGAATATATTCTGATTCATTTGGAAGGTACTGCAATATAAACACATAGGCACAATCAAGTAATGCATTATGCATATCTATTTTTGTCATACGGTAAATTAAAATAAACATTACAGTAACAGAGTATTACTTAAATGGAGGAGATACATACACTCTGTATTTGAAGCCTGTAGTCTAAAGCAAATGGTTGCAAATCTCTGTACCATGAATGACAAAACGCAGTTTGTTCTTAATGCTGCTGAGTTCTTTATCTTTCTGTGTTTATGCACATAGTTTCAGAGATCTATGCAGACACTTGCAGTGATACTATTTAAAACTCCTTTGTAAAAAAAAAGCATTATAATATTAGGCTAAAAATGAAAAACATTAAAATATTTCAACTGAAATACCTTATGCTTATTCTGATAATTTAAAATATTTCTTTTGAGAGAAGTAAAATGTGTTCAGTTTTCCTCTTTGCAACACTTTCGACTTTTATTTTATACTGTGGTCAATATGAACTCATAATAACTTTTCAATAATTTACTGGAAGTGATGTAAGTAGTAATGACTAAAATGTATTCTAATGCCACAGCCTGGTAACTGTACAGTGGAAACTAATATCAAATGGGTCTTGTAAAATGACGAACTATTCCTTACACAGTACACGGAAAGGTTTGATGGAGGGTCACCTGCAAAGTTGTAGAGATATCCACCCATAGTAAACTAAACTAAACTAAACTAAACGGAACAAGCATTCTGCAAGGTGGCACTGATACTGGCAAAGCCTTCTTCAATAGTAAGCAGACCTTCTCACAAAGTTACTTATATTTAGATTTCTTATTTCTCTTATTCTTGGCTCTGAAAGTAAATCGCTGACAGTAAAATACTGCCTTTATTGTCAATGCTAAACCAGTATGATTTTTCGGTATTATTTTCATGATCAAGAGCCTGTTGGAGGGTATCACCCCATGGGCCAGTGGGTATGTATAGAGGCCTGTTCTGGCACACCACCATGTGCTCTGAGACCCGATTACAGCCACGCATTCCTGGCAGGGCAACTCAAAGCCATACCTGCTTTGCTGACACACAGAGGCAGATTAGAAAGCCAGAAGGGACTATTGTTATAATGCAGTCTGATCTGCAGTATTACAAAAGGCTTGGGAATTCCCAGAAGAAATTCCTATTTGTAGCAGAGATTCTGTCTTAGAAAATCATGACTTTGATTTATAAACTACCCATCTTAAAGAATTCACCATCAATATTTTCAGAGGTGTCACCATGGTTCTTTATTTATGGTATGAATTCATCTACTTTCAATTGCTAATCTGTTTACAACTTTGTCTGCTAGGTTTTAAGCCTTCTGTTTTCAGTTTTCTATTCTCCAAGTGTACAGTTATAGACTAATATCAAGTCTTCCCTTAACAATTTTGCTAAGTGAATTGAATAAAACTCCTCAAGATAATGTATCACTATACAGAACATTTTCTAAGGAGTCTTGTGGCTCTTCAAGCCTTCTTCAGATTTCCAATATCCTTGCTGAACAGTGGGAAATAGGATTAGGTTTTGTATTCTCTAGCTCCACAGAGCAGAAGAGATAAAATTATCTCCTTAGTTTTATTCTATATTGCCCTGTTTATATGTTCAGTGATTACATTAGCTCTTGTTGGCTACTGTTCTGGATGAAAAACTTAAGCTCTATCCATTATTATTATTATTATTATTATTACCCATTACAGCACCTAAATGCTTTTCCTGAGTAGCACCCCGCCCCCCTGCCCCCCATTCTGTAACTTGAGCTGCCTTTCTTGTATCTTAACAGTTGTGCTTATAAAACACATTGTTTGCCTCAGCAGAGTTCAATTCTTTATTATTCAAGTCCCACACCTGCATTTCCATTATTTTGCCTGACACTGATGTCAGACTGACAGGCTTATAATTACCTAGGTTCTCTCACCCATTTAAAAAAAATTGTTAGCACGACCTTAACTCCCACAGGCTTCTGGAACATCCCCAGTGCTCCAAGCTACAATGAAAATCAACATTAACAATCCAGAGAGTTCTTCTGCCAATCCCTTAAAAATATTTAGATGTAAGTTACCCCAGCGTACTGACTTAGGATTTCCAGCATTAGTAGTCTTAGTGACTGTTGGAGTAGAAAGAATTTCATAATCACAATACAGTATGAATATGGCAACCTGCTTATCCTCACATACAGAAGTATTTATGAACACTCCTGGCTTTAGCTTCTCTTTGTCTGCCACAGACTCTTTATTCATTCAGAACCATCAGTTCTATACAGTCAGCTGAATTATTATTGCTTGGTATCCTTCAGAAATGGGACCAAAATAGATCAAACTTAGTAAACTCTTAACATGCATGTGTATGTGATAACATGCAAGTGGCAGGGGCTAGCCACAGAAAACCATAATTAAAGGTATTTTTAAGGGAGAAGACTGACTCTGATGAGAAGACTACCATGACAAAAATCAGTATCCAAGAAGCTTTTCCTCAAGAGCTCTGAAGTCCAGGCAGTTCTACGCACATTCTTTATATTTGCAAAATACTACACTCTTCTTTCCCAAGAGCGAACCTCCTGCTTAATTATCTACAAAAGCAAAAAGAGCAAATACTTTTGAGATTCTACCTAGCAGAACAGCAGTAAATTTATTGCAAAGTTATAGCCAAGTAAGTGAATTTCATAGAAGGTTCAAAATAATATGCTGGACCTTTAACATTGAGAAATGGTAAGTAAAGGGGTCCCAGAGGCATGGAAAGCACTTCAAAACTTAAGAAACTCCCGACAATACACAGCTGGAGAGAATGTGTTAAAAAAGATAACTCTTTAAATAACAATCCATACATCTTTCCCGTCTGTAAATTCAAAATGCACGAACAGTCAGGGTAAAGCTTTTATAACAGAGACGTAGTACCATGGAAATAACTACCCTTCTATGGAAGTGGTGACATTCACAAGTGGTAGGGATGTTTAATAGGCAGGTCTTTGGACTAGTATCGGGTCCAGGATGTGCAGCGAGAATAGCAAGTTTGTCAACTATGTATTTGATTTTTTTTATACAAATGGTAAAGAATTTATTAAAAATGGTGGAAAAATAAACAATCATTCCACAGAAAAATCAGCTGTAATAGACTGATTCCATGATGTTCAAAAACCTTTTTAATGGATCCTGAAATCCCTTAAAATTTTCACTGAAAGTTTCAGCAGAAGAGATTCCTATCCTAGGTTGCAGAAGCAGACCCATGCATGCAAGTGCAAAGTTATATTTTTAAGAACAGGGCATTATTCTGCTGCAGATATTTTCAAGCGCCCTACCTCATTACTTCCTGGAAATCAAACACAGAGTACATGCAAACTCTACGTATAACCTTAGTCATATTCACTGACATTATTTTCTAACCTTTTGCATTATACTATTCCATTTTAATAGAAAATGTTTTCAGCTGCTTGAATTAACGATTTCTTTACTACTTGCAATTCTGGCAATATTAAGACATGACATTGCCTGCCTTTAAATTTTGTCCCCTCAGTTATTACCTAGTAACAGACTACTGACAACAGCAAACTTGCTAATATAATCATCAGCAACAATAAAAATATAAAGATTTAGAGAACTATCCCAGTTCCCAGTTATTCATCTGATGATGCATTATTTTTTAGCTTTAAGCTGCTAACCTTTTAATCTCACAATGTGAGTGTCAACTGTGAGTGATGAGGCAGACACATCAGCAAACACCTTTTTCTAGGTGCACCTGCATGCACTTGGCTTCGAGTGACATATCCTTCCTTTGAAGGGATGTTCTACAAAGATGTTCCCAAACACAAACACTCTCAGAAGCTGCCACAGCTAGCAGCAGTTGAAACCAAACCAGGACAGATGGGGGAATACTTTATATTAAGTAAGAATACCATGTGGAAAAAAGTAACAAAAGTATTACCACGAGGAGATTAATACTCAAAAAGGTGACAGCTTGCTACTTCTATATTTTAGTTAGATGTAATATTATATTACTGAATTGGATTAAAATATTCAAAACTTCTTTTTCTTTTTGCATAGGAAATCCAGAAATTTATAAAAATTAACTGTCTTAGAAAGTCTTTAAGGCAATTACGTCCTTTCATTCTTTTCCAATATATTGTTTGAAGGAAACAAGTAAAGAAACCCCAAACAGGTTTTTTTTTAAATGAAAGAATTTAAAATTTGAAGTTATGCTCCATCCAATTTTCTTAAAACCAAATACTTTTATGTGAATATTTACACTTGAATCATCAAATTGAAAAGGCATTTAACCAATGTATCCACAGGAATGCACTGAGAGAATGGGCGAGTCCGAGTTAAGCAGTAAAAAAGGACAGAGGTGGGCCAGCAGTATGATGGGCCACAGTGATTACGGAAAGACTATGGTAAGCACTACTGGAGAAGAGGAACCGCAGCAGACACCACCTGAGGAGGAGGGCAGGAGTGTGGTTCTCAGGAAATGACTTGTCTGAACACTCAGCTGCCAGTGAGTCCATGCTCGAAAGACAGTGAAGACCCATACTGCAGTAGAAACATGGATATCAGATCTAGCTCTTCAATTTGATTGAAAGTGCTGAATCTATACAATGTTGTTTCATATTGTCCAGAAAAATTACAAGTATATTTTCATTTTCCACTAGTTTTAGTTTTTAATAACAGCAACAAAAAGGTTTTATCTCTACTTACGGATATATTTCCTCTGAATAATTCCCATAATTTCTTTTAGGTTACACTGAGACTTTAGCATGCAACAAGAAATCCACCAATATTCAACATACAACACATGCACTCTGAATCTGTTTTTTAATCAGGTGAAATTCATTTTCATTCTGAATCAGACCAGCAGGTTATACATTTTCAAGTCACACTCGCCTCTTTGACAGGATTATTTTTGTATGTAGATTAAATCTTAAAATGCATCCTTCATAGTATTTGAGCTGTTTCATTGCCAGGTATCGGAAGCATGAGTAAGCACATAAGAATAAAATAGTAAGCAAAGGAGGACAAGATATGGGTGGGGCAAATCAAATCTATTTCTTGAATTTTGCTGCACATGCCACACAGAAGAAACGTATGTATATTCTTTACACCAAACATATACTATTTGAGAAATATTGATCCTGCTGAAGTCAATGGCAAATGTCCTGATGAATTCAAGGGTACAACATGCAAATGTTTATGTATTCACAAAGAATATTTCATAGTATCTGCAATACTATTCTTTAAGAAGAAAGTCCTTTTTGTGACAGCCCCATGAGAGGGGATTGAACATCGGTCGGAATCCCAGTTTAGCATCTCATGTTTTAAAAAGTATTCTCTAATCATTAACACCTTCAAAGCCAAACACCACTTAAAAGAGGGGGTTGTTTCCTCCCATGATCTGGAAATAAAAGTATTTGCTTGCTATTAGATATTAGCTAGAGACAAGGGAAGCAGCAACAGTTAATGAAAGGTTTTTCACATTGGACAAGTCACCTAAAAATGAGGAATAAACATATAAAACAACAACACGAATTACATGTAAAGAGAAGATTTCATTACTGGATAATTTAGCTTGTCCACTATCTTTGTAAATTCTCTCTCCTCAAGTGCAAAGAGCTCTTTAATAATCAAAAACATTTAAATAACTTTTCACACAAAGAAAGGCTAGTTTGTCCATCACTTCAAAATTTCTTCTCTTACACAGAAGATAAACCTTTCTGCAAAGGTTATGGATGTGCATGCCCTAGTTCTTTCTACACAGACATTTACTCTGGGAAGAACGTAAATGTATTTTCTAAGTTACGATGTGATAAATGGTAGATTTATAGGAACTGGTGCACCGCAACTGGCTGAGTGCTCTGAACACAAAGTGAGAGACATCATTATTGTTGCTACAAATACTTTGCACTGTAAAATCATACTGTACTTTATGTAGCAATACAAAACAAAATAATACTAAAATTGTCTCTGTTTCTGGCCCAACTGAAACTATAATAATCTCTGAATGATCCCCACAGAAGCTGAACTGAATGGGCACAGGCAGAGCTTCCAGTTTTTATAGGACCTCAAATCTACTGCATCATCACAGCTCCAATACAGGTAACAGTATTATCTAATTTCTTAATTAAAACAGTGAGCTCTCTTTCTTGAAAAGTGAAATGTTTATGGCTCAGATATAAGCCATGTTTTGTCTTTCACCCATCAAACTCTGCAAGATTCTTTGTACATTACGCCTTTTAAGAAAAGTAGAGATGCAAAGTTCCTGTGTGCCTAAGATCTCTGGGACCCGAGGAAAACTACTTTGGTGAAGACCTTAAACGACAAGTGTCTGAATTATCATTCTAATATCATAGTTAAGTGTCTGAGGATAATGGTACCATGAAAAAGTTAGCCAGTAAGAAAAATGTATACATCAGGAAGATGAAGACTTCCTGTCTACTGAGTTCATCTGTTCATTCCATAAATGAGCGATTTTTCTCTCCTCATCCTTTTTTCCTGATTTTCAGGCATACTGAGTTCCCACAGCTCTCAGCAGGTTCAGAGGGAGCTTCAAGGTAGTTACCTTGGTAAAGCTAAACCTAGAATTTGAGTGCCTAAAGGGCTCAGAACCCTACTTCAAACATGAATATTTTTTAAAAGCATGCCTAAATTTATCTGTTCCACTTTTTTTATTATTTGTTGAACAATAATAATACTGCCTTACATTTACAAAGCACTTTGGGATCTCCAGCTGCAGGATGCTATTCAATTACTCTCACGAAATGATTGTTAAAAATGAGATTCCCTATTACGCCCATTTTCTAATCAGCTGAAGAACACTAAGTTCGAAAGTTCACCTTGATTCTAACTGGATTCATAATCTGTTTAGGAAATTGAAAAGAGAAGGCAGAAAAGGGGCAGGAGAAAAATGTCCAGTGATAACAAAACAAAGGGAGAAGAGCAAGTAAAATTAAAGAGACTATAAAATGATTCTGAGAAGGCATGAAAAAAAATCAAATTATAAGTATGATTGATTTCATAAATAGAGTGCTAGCAACATTGGCTGTCTTTATTTCTACTATCATACATCATACACAATTCCTAATAGGTTTCTCTTTTATTATTTAATGAACATCCCGTATCAAAATTCCACAGAGAAGAAATGGTTGAGAAACCAAATGATTTGTGAACCCTGACTGCCCACAAAATACTTTGAAAGGTTAATTTAAATATGTCAGATTGTAGAAGGTTTTTTCTCTAATTATGATATTGATCTAATATAAATATAAAGCCATCCCCTCAGGCTCACAGCTTTGCAGTAACCAGTACAATCACTTCCCATGAAAACCAAGACTAAAGTCATGTTGCACGTACTGTGGAGCCAGATTTCTTGTTGATGCCAAAATCTGTATAGTAACGTCTTTAAAGGTAATTTTAATTGTCTTTATTTGAAATTTCCACTACAAAACACGTTAAATGGATATTATTTTAAGAAATTATTGGGCACCAGTTTTTAGGAAATTGGTCACTGTGATTTAAATATTAAACTTTACCAAACAGCTGATAAAATTTTTAAGGATTTTTGCTTGAAAGGCTTATTTTCTTAAAGTAACACCTCCACTTGGCTTGGCAAAAAAAGTAGTTATGTTTACACTAGATGAGGGCATCACATGTCAGCATCAAGCAACATCATTTTACACTTCTCATATTTTCCCATATCTTTTTTCAGAATACCATACATCCAATGGGGCAAAAGCATATCTGACCCATTCAATGAACCATCTGCTTAACTGAAGAAAAGTATCTTACCTTCCTTTGCTCCTGATACAAAAGCCATACATTAGTTATCGGGGAAAAACAGATAACCATAAAAAATAAAATCTTCAACTATAAATATTAACCTGAAGTTTCAATTCACGACCAATGCACATACAACTCCACCGAAACATTTGCTGTTTCCACTTCTGTGAACTAATTGTGCATTTCCCTTAAGTATTCTGAGTTTCAGATATGATTTATATTTCCAGGAGGTGCACACAGCAAGCTGCATGGCAAGTTCATCTGCCCTAATTTAACTGACAGACACTATGTTCCTCCGTAGTCAACGGCGAGAAACAGATCCCTTAGAAGATGAGTCATCCCATCCTATAATAGAGGCTGAAATAAAGTAAGATTAATTGCCCTTCCACTGGCTGTAAAACCAGATGAGGTCTGTACTGTAAACTTACACACCCAACTTACAGGTATCTACAAGTGGACAAAATGAATCCTAGTCCTTAGTTCTCAAATCATTAAAATTAAAATGAGCGTAACGATTTTAAAAAATTTACTGCAAATGATCAGTTTACCCTGCCCTAGTAATTTTTTTCCACTTTCAGCAACAGTATTAATCCATTTGACTGGCACTGCTGACTGTGGTTTCCACCTTCACGCTTCATATATTAAAATATGTCAAGGCAGCACTGCTATCTGCTCCCATCCATGCTCTGATGTCAGCAAGCTCCAGAACAGCAAGCTCCAGAAGCATGGTGAGGTGCAACTGAAGCTAACCTATAGAAACAAAATGGCTGAAAATATGTTGCAAAAGCATTGCAAAAATGTATATGTGTTCTAGAAAGTGATGCTGTTGGAGAAGGGACAGAACATTCTTCTGAAATATTGCACTGACAAAGTAAGTTTCAGATCTATCAGAAATACACATCAGTAATTAATACTGCTTGTAAAAGAACTTAAATCATATTGAGTGAGAATTTCTGAGGTGAGTTGACACTGCATCCAGGCAAGGTAAATTGAGAATACAAAATACAAAGTCACACATCAACAAGGTATGCTCACACTTGGCTATTTTACACATAAAACTTATCCGGGGCTCTGATAACCACATGCAATGAAAGATGCAGATTTGGCAGACAAAGCACAACTATCTGTTTTATTAATCTAGTCCTGTGTGTGCTTTAAATCAGGAAGTGCAAGGTGAAAACTGCAGTGAAACAAGTAGGAAATTTGTCTAAGGAAAGCGAAGCACAAACTTTAGAATTTCGCCTTTACATGTTAGCATTTAGCTTTCAAGGCTTTGCAATTACTTTTAATTGCTTGCATCATGTAATATTGCTTTAGTGCCACTCAACAGGAAAAGAATTACGGTTCTTTTTTAAAATAAACTGGGTAAAAATATTTTGTAAATCAACAGCCGATCTGCCACTATGCTGCACATATCTGGCAGGGGAAAAAAGCTGCTTATAATGCATTTCATTGCAAGTTGCAAAGTTCTTCACTCCAGCAAAACTGATGCAACTGCCAATTTTTTTTTATTCCACTCTTCTAGGGAAGAAGCAGTCCCTTAGCAGTGTGATATTTAATCTTACCAGGCTGTTTTACATTCGTGTTGATGAAACAGCAGATGAGAACACAAGGACTATAATTTGATGCTACAACTATGGAAGAATTAAATGGATTGATGGATTACTTTTTTAAACAAGTTGTATTAATAGAAAAAGTCAGAACAAGACCTAACTACCATGGCGATTTCAAGTTGCAGAACTTTGCAGAAACTTTGGCTAATTCTTCTTTGAGGCTATACTGTCTTCTGAGTACCTGAAATACAAAGCTGAGGCTAAAAACTGACAGGCTGGAATGCTCCCAGTAAGGTTAATTGCTGAGACTTCTTCCACTGACATTAGGCTGTAAAGTGGCAACAAACCTGCTTTCGGACCATTTCATCCACCTTTTCAACTTCCCAACCTTCTGGCAAAGGCAGTAAGACTGTATGTTCAATAAATACAGCCCTTACTTCACTCCCAATGCTCCACCCCCAGAACCTTCCATAGCCTGGGGCACGGGTGCCGCCTGACAAGTTCATCCAGAGCTGTGCGTGGAAGGGTCCGCACAGAGGTGAGTGCACTCACCTTAGCAGTGCTGAGTTATAAGAAGGGAGAACTAAGTCGGACCTGGTATGCAGCTGGTGGGAAGAAGTAACTCAAGTTTGCCTCAAGACTGATGGTAGCAGAGACCGGAGAGTAACAGGAAGAAGTGAACTCTGCCGGGAGATCACTACTTAGAGTTAACATGAGGAAGAAACTGGCAGCAGGAGATTAAAGGGGTAACAACCAGATATTTGATTCAGCAAACCATGACATGCTTAGACCAGGAGGCTGATGATATAAACACAGCATGGTAAAGCAAACAGTACGTTCATGAAACCGTGACGTATTTGAGGAGGATCATCTGAAGACCCCAAAGCCACAGCCTCCTGTAGGCTTGACAACTGTGTAGAGGCACGGCCTCACGGGAGGAAGCATGGAGACTCACCTGTTGAGATAGGTGCATGGTCCGTGGCTTCCCTGGTGTAGCTGGGGCGTGGGCTATAGGTAGCGTGCAACTCTAGCAGGCCGTGAGTTAGGGGCACGTGTTTGTGTGTGTAGTAAGTGTTATTATTTGTAACCGTTGTTTAGGTAGAGTTTCTTTCAGTATTAATGCTTTACTACTTTTAGGTATCGTCTTATTAATACTAGTTAATAAAACAAATACTCCAATTAAGCAAGAGCTTGTCTGTTACTGGCATGACCTCACCCACACAGTACACTATGACAATATCAGGTGTATGGTGTGTGGGCGCAAGGCGCTGAAGATGATCAAGAGCTGCAAACCGATGTCCGTGTGTCAGGTCCGTGAGTGCCCTGTGAGGCAGTGGCGGTGACGGCCAGCAGCTGCAGCTGCCCTGTGACACTGTGGGGGCAGGCTACCTGAGGCAAGGTCTCCTGTTTCTCACCCTACTATTATTATTGTGAAACTTGCATGTTCACCTGTGACAAATTTATCATCCTGTCCTGTATCAGGAGTAGTTACAATCCAAATGGTATAATTTTCAAATACTACCATGACAGTAACCTAAGATAGGTATCTCCCCTTTTGTTTGGAAAAATACTTGCATTTGAGAAAAGGAGGAAAGGACAATACTGAAGAAATGAAGAGAACAGCTACAAGCCTGTGATAAACTATTTCCAGTTTCACACTTGCAATGGGGACACTTTCCTACTTTCTTGGACACAATTTCTTCCTTCTCTAAGTCTGATATACTGAAAAGTAAATTCTTTTCAGAAACTAGCAGTGGGCTAACCAGCAAGTTAGGGAGATTGCCTCCATATACATATATAATATCTATAATATAGGTATTATATATTATATATATAATAAGAATATGCTCTGGTAAAAAATGTAACTATATATGATAGGTTCCTTTATAACCTCTTGCAGAACAGGGGAAAGGTAATTAGGACAGAAGGGTCTTTGGAAATGTGGCTACTGTACTAGTTCAGTACATGAAGAGCATGTGCCTGACCTCATACGAGTTAGCAAGGTGAGGAAAAATCCTCTTCTTCATTTACTCTACAAAAAGCCATTGTCTAGTTTGTACAAATCCGTTTGTCCTCTAATTACACATTTGTATCAAGTACTGTAGAGGTGATTGTGTCACAGAAGCCTCATTTCACTTACAATTAGGTAGTTTAAGGAAAGAGTGAAACAGCACTGATGGTACACCTAATTAGCCATTGCCCAGTTTTGTCAGTAGTCCTCTACTGTGACTGTCAAACATTATCTCAAAAGGTGCCAAGTGAGTCTATCCTGCAATGGCAGAAAGTAGTAGTTCTCAGCACCAAACAAACTTTACTTTTGATCTAGTATTACTGAAACTTAAGGTGGCAGGAAATACACTTTTTTTTTCAGTAATACCCCTGGAACAGAAAGATGCAGCCCACTATGAAAAATGTTTTCCTTGAATTGGTCGTTAGTAATCTCATTCTTTTCAAAATGAAAAATGACTGTAATACGCACACAATATTAGGAACTAAGGCAAGTTAGTACAGATTTTCCTTGAATGTCATATTTGGTTTTTTGTCTTACTGCAGAACAAAGGTCCAAAACTACTTTTCTCTCCAGTACATTATTTTTCTTTTGGCATTGAAAAACAGCTAGGTAAAGATGATGATGTTCATTCACACATCCCACTGAAGTTCATTCCTTTTTTTACTTCTGTTGATGCTTTTGAAAAAGACCAAAGAAATTCTTTTGGTCTAACTTAAATGCCCTTCCTATGCCTGTATACTGCCAGTTTAGATACGTCACCTGTAATAACAATGAAAAATGCTCTATTTTTTTCATCTGCTTTAGAAGCTCACTCCAGCTACCATAAGCGAGTTCAGTGGTGAGTAGTAACAAATCTAATTTAACCACACTAAGTCACAGTTTCTTCATCTTAATAGCTATTCCGTACAGCCCAGAAAACTCATTAATGGAAAGACCCTCAAGTCTATTTCATGTCTTTTATGGGAATGAACTAGATTACCAAACAGAATGCATTTCTTAAAAAGACAGATAGCTTAAAGACATCCTCTACAATTGTCAGTACTATACAATTACTGACTCAAGCAGCACCTGCTGCTTGTAGCATCCTGAAGAATCAAGTGTGCTTAACAATATTGAGTGACATACAGAGATCAAAACAAAGACAACCAGTAATGTTCACTTTGGAGGTGAGCTCAGTTACTTGTATTACTCAAGAGGCAGCAGCATATTCTTTCATTTACCACTCTGACGAGTGATACTAGCTAGACTGACACTCAAAAGGCATTAGCACCTTAACATGGCATAATTTAAATTCTAAGTTAACTAAGGAGGCAGCAGCTCCCGCTTCCTTCCATCCCGAGACAAAAATTGTGTCTTACTAATGTAAACTTCAGGATAATTCACAGCAAAAACTGGATAGCTGAGTCTAGCCTATAAGGCCAAATTGACTTTGCCTGGTGTATCAAAGATAACAATTGAAGATCTGTGGCCCAAAGCCCTTAAATTGTAGAATTCTTCTGGGAAAGGAAAAAGAAAAATGAGAAAAGTAGTCAGATGTGGAGGAAAGAAAGGGGGTGATCACCATAAGAAACATGTTTTCTTGGGGGTGAATAAAGAGAAAAAATGCTTTATGCTTTGCAACAAAAGAAAGAAAAGAACTTTTCCTCATCTTTGCTGAAGATGAAGAGACACGCTCTGAATATGCTAAGGAACAGGACAATTCATTTCCACATAATCTTCCTGACACTTGCCCATTTCCAAAGCATACCCACTTCTGGTGTGGTAGAAGCAAGATTTTAAAAGCAAATCAGTGCTGAACATAGCATGACAGCATACGTTACTGAAGCAGCATCAAGACAAGCCAAGGAATAAGTAAACTTGGCTAGAAGTGAGTTAGGACTATGGACTTACAGCAATATACACAAACATAAGAACTATCCCCCAAATTCTGAACTATCAGTGGCTACAATAGCCACAGAAGTTTGTAATGGATGAAGACAAATAAGTTAAATGCTGTTCTTACAAAGCCTTACAGTAAATAAATGAATATTTTCAAGGAAGTCGAAATGACTTAAGTATACACCAGAAGAGTCAACCATTCCTCTTTCTTCATTTTAGATACCTACCATATAGACATCTACAGCTGAACTAGTCACCACTGTAATAGAAGCCTAATCAATATATTTAATAGTGCCTTGAGCACAATTCATCTCATTATAAGTAAGGAAAACATCTAAGACAGGGTGATTAATTAAATCTACAAGTCCCTATCTTCCCCACAGATGTCAATAATACCAGCATTTTCATCTGACCTAGTCATCTGAGGGGATCTTTACAGTCAATGGACTGTAGAGTTGGTATTGACTATATCGGACCAACCCGTTGAGTTCTAGGGCATAGTTTTCTTTTCTTAAAATAGATACCAAAAGTAGATGTGCCACTGAAGTGCCTACTTTCTCCACTGACTATGAAAGAAACTATGGGTGACTAAGTCACATATGTATCCCATGTACTGAAAAATGTCTGCCTTAAAGTCCACAACCATGAACGCTCATGAAGTGTTAGCCTGTTGCCTCTGTAGGACAGTGAGTTCTAGTTTGGAGTAAAATCCTGTCTCCCACTCAACTCAAACTGAACAATGATAGGCCTGAATATTTTTAAGGCTGCTGATCCCTTGAAGTTTTCATTTTCCTGTCTTCCTACATTCTGACCAAAGGAAAAAAAGGAAAAGTAAGAAGGAAATGATCATTCTGACTTGCTTCTGGATTTTAAAGTAAAACTTCCTTTCTGGTCAGAAATAAGTACCCTACCTGAGGAAAAAAGTTTATAGTTTTAGTTTGTGACAAGAAAATTAGAGATCCCTCACAGCAATAAGGGTGAAGTATCATTAGTCAACCATGACTTCTAGTAGTGTAGTGTGGAAAAACTTCCTAGTGATAGCTTCACATCCTATCACCACACAATAACTTAGCTCTAGGTATTTTCATCCCAGAACTGATAATAGTCTCCCAGTTCACTAAGTCAACATCCAAATAAACCAAAAAAAATGGTTCAGGTACTGAATCCTTCCTTAAGGATACATATCCTCCACAAGTAGAAATGGCTTAGTGACTATGATGTATCTGATTGCTATTCCATAGCAAGAAGCACTACTATGATGAATACACATTGTGGTCATGTCTGCCTTCAGCAGCATCCTTAACTATTAAAATACAAAATACACAGTAGGAAACCCTTTCACTGCAGAAGCTTCTTGTAAGGATATGCTTTAACAAGCTGTTTGAGTGTTCTCCTGATTTCTACTTAAACTGAATGCTGAATACTTGCGAAGAAAATCATAGAATCATAGAACTGCTTGGGATGGAAAGGACCTTAAAGATCATCTAGTTCCAACCCCCCCTGCCACGGGCAGGGACACCTTCCACGAGACCAGGTTGCTCAAAGCCCCATCAAACATGGCCTTGAACACTGCCAGGGATGGGGCATCCATAGCTGTCTAAGTAAGTGCTCATGTTAGGAGCATGCATTTTAACTGAATTTCTCTTTCCCACAGTTCCAAGTATATGTGCTCTTTCACAATGATTTTTGTGGTCATGACTAACTACTTTCCACCAGAAGATTTAATTTCCATTCGTAGCCTCTGCTACTTTGAATGCTTGAGAAGTTTTGATACTCAGGGCTGATGTTCAGATAGAATAAATCTTACGTAAACAGTCGAGATGCTGTATGATATTACAATAAACGTACAATGAAATAAATACATGTAGCATATAAAATTTAGAAACAATTTTGCATTCATGTACATGTATTGCATGTAACAGTAAACCATAAGGTTGTCTCACAGGAACTGTATTGATAGCATTTCTGTATCAAGCTAAGGGGAATAACCAACTACAGATTAAGACCTATGCTTCTCTTGATAGACTGCTCCAGGTATCCTCAATAACTCATTTAAATCTAGCTCTGGTGTCTTTATATTACACCATACCCAGCAACATAAGACCAACTATGCATGTTGATCCTTACTATGGCTTTCACGAGGTACATCAAATCAAACAGTAGTAGTAAGATTCAAGAGTATTGCATTGCTAGTGGAGAGAGAGGCAAAAAATAAAATAAAATCAGGAAACAAAAGATGTGGACCACAGAGTGTAACTTAAATCTGTCATTGGATAGTAGGAGTATCCGTAATCAAAAGAAGAGGTTTCTCATTCACAGCAAAATTCATGAGATGACTTTGATATTTTATTTGCATTACCAGAAATAATTTAGGCAGCATATTTCTGTTCTGAGTGTAATGCTATTTCCTTATTTGCCAAATGGTTAGGAAACTTAAAAAAATCAAGTGGAAAACATAACCTAGAAAAGCTTAAAGAGAACCATCAGGGAAAGAAAAGCATAAAAAGCAAATCACCTTCAAAATTTATCAGACTATGCTGCAAAATTTTATATCACAGCTCTGTCTCAAGTTATACTGGTGCCTACTTTGGTTTAAAGAATGTACTCAATATGCAAGGCTGCAGGCTTGTCTATTCAGTTTTAATTGAATGAAATTCCACTAATTGCTTATTAATCCAGTACAGTGATTTTTCATATGCTTTGTTCATGCAGAATAAAATCTGTGCCTTTAAAATTTTAATAGATGGAAGCTAGACTGAGGAGATTGGTAAATATAAACAGATTCTTTCACACTCATATCAGTGGTTCAAATCCAGATCATGTTTCTGGGGACCAAGAGAAACCATCTGTTTAGAAGCCTACATGAAACGAGTTGACGATCTTAAATATAACCCCTAACGGGTGTATGTGCATCACCTGCTTGATTGACACACATGCTGATAGATAGCAGAGAACAAAAACTGACCTATTTTCACATCAAGAGCTGAACCTAAAGAGCAAAGATGAAGTATATTGCTATGGCAATCAGCAGAAGCTTGTATTAATGCTGTTTATAGTGAAATTGTTCTGCAGGTAATAGATAATTTCAGTTGTCATCAGTTGAGGCTGTTCTGTACAAAATTACATAACACAACTGGAGTAAGGGACAGTCTGTTATTCTAAATGTCTATATAATGTCTTTCACAAATGTTTTTCTATTCATGTAACCAAAAATGTTTCTCTAGCTCAGAACAGTCAACTTCAAAATGTTATTACAGTGGGTGAAAGCTGGTTGCATTTTGACACAAGGTTTAAACTAAAATAGACTGACCTAAATGCAAAGCATCTCATTCACTTTTCACAATAGATAACTTCCTTCTAGTCAAAGTTGTTTATCTCCCCATTTACATTTTTCCCAACTCTGTTTCACTTCTTTATATGGTTCTTGTAATTTACTCTCTGAACAAACCAGATTTTACTTTTATCACAAAAGTAATTTAAAGTTAATGCTTATATCTTAATTTCTATTAATCTAGGCAGACAAAACGAAAACAGTTCTGAAACTAATACAGAAGCCAGAGAAAAACAACTAACCTGGAAAAAAGTTTTTAGAATCCACTGCATAAACATATTATTCCTCTCTCACATTCTAACAGTATGTGCAGTGTTAGTGTCTAAACACTCAAGAATGGTTAGCCGCCGCCACCACCCCCCTTTGATGAGAATTCACATTGTCATAGAGAATACTTTATGGATTTTTCCATTTCATCTATCTTCTCACCAAGAAAGAAACTGCCTCCAGTAGCAAACAGGCATTGGAACAGTGACAATGTCTAAGACATTCTACCTCACACCTTCAACCTTCAGGCTGCCATAATTTGCAAAAATGACCATGAAGTCTCCAGGCAATTTTCCACCTGGACAGTTCAAAGAGATAATTGTTAAAAGCAACAGCATCCTGTGGCTTTCTTGTACTTGCTTCTCTTCTAATATAAAAGGTAGATTTCAGCAATCATACAGAACTAACTTTCACGCTCAGCAGCAGCCCTGTAGAAGAAACTGTAACAAAGCTTTGATTGATTATGTGTGTCCAAAAATAACAATAAAATACCAAGATCCTAAAGACAGACTGGCAACAAAGGAACCGAATTCTGTTACATGTTATTTGTATGGGTCTAGATCATGACATTACAAATCCACACCAGCACTGTAGTACCAGCTTCCGAAAGTGCCAGCAAGCCAGGCTTGATCCCTATGAGGTCCATTTTATCCGCCCATGACTTTACAAAGCGTTGCAGCAGCTCAGCAGAACTGAAGTCACCCTTCCTTCCATGGTGATCTCGAACCACCACAGAGGAATCAGTTCACTGTCTCCCTACACCCTCCTGCAAGACTTAATACCACGTTTGTCTGTAACACATGTACTTCAGCATCAAATTCTCTCAGACAAGGGAGAGCATTTTTTGTTTCAAGTTTCTATAGTATTTGAACAAGTTGGCTCTTGATCTATAATGAGTGCTTTGCTTACTATCACAATAGTAATCAAATTCCATTAAGCAGCAGCAGAGGTGAAATTCAGCCCAACTACTGAATTTGTGCTGAAAGGCATTTATGTTGCTCTTACAACAGGCTCAGAACAAAAAGAAAGCATCATAAGAACCCTAAATCAGCTTTTACTTTAAATTTCAGTAAAGAACAAAGATCACAGTGAAATGCTTTTCATTCAGGAGAAAACTTATCTATTCATACGTAACAAAGAAGAGTTCTCCTGCAACTGTGGAGTAATAAATGTATGAAATGCCAGGCCTCCGACTTGGAGCCTTGGTTGGAGATCCAAAATGCAAATGTTCTCAACTCAGAGGTGACCTTGTTCTTCAATGCTGATTGAAGAAAACTCCCAGCAGTGACTTCCTTCTGTGTTCACTCTGTCCATGATCTTTCTGCTTTGCTTACAGTGAAAGACATGTATGTTTCCTTCTTCTGATAATTCATTACAATTATCACCATTATCTTCTTGGCAAACTTGATTTAAAAAAGCATTTTTTGCCCTGCCTTCAACTGAGTAAGACCAAGCATAAGATGAAGGTCCACCTTCAGCCTTTTAGGAAGGCAGTCCCAGAACGGTAGACGAGTCATAGCAAAAATACTCTCTCCATGGCTATTCCTTTAAAGCTAGCTGCTAACAAATACAGTACCCTGCATGGAAGCTGTTTTCATCTCAAAGGGTCTTTGTGATTACTTTACTGTGTCTACACTAGGAATACTTTGCTGCAATAAGTGTTTTCTCTGCCAGGGACTCCTGATTGGCCTTGACAGGCAATCAAAGTCTCCCATCAGGTGATCTCTTATTTAGTTATCAACACAAAGTGCAAACTTGAAAAACCAGCTTGATGCGCATGGCTTCCACCTTTTTGTAGTGGAGGTTCCAAGTAAATAAAGAGGCATCATGTTTAATGAGAGCTCAGTATCACACTCACCTGGAACTCACTCCAGAAGGAAAGCACAAGGACAGACAACAGAGGAAGATCCCGCATTCCAAACTGATTTTGCCACATGAAAGACACACACAGAGCACTCCTAAGATCAGTTAGAGGAAGACTGCCACAGTACTGTGGATCACAGCAGTTTATTAGAAAGCACATTTTCCACTGTACCTAGTATCTTTTTCAAATCTAACAGTAGAAACTCATGAACAGTCCAACTATTGCCCTTGAATAATGAGGGACAGAGAACAGAGGAGCAGCTCTACCTGGCTCTGATAAACTCAGTTGTCTTCAGAATTGTCATTTTGGTGTAACATAATTCATCTGAACTTTTGGACTTAAACCAACATAATTTTCTTTTGAAATACTAGAAGTTGCAGCTTTAGACCTCCACCTTCCTCTTACTGTGAAATGGAATTACAAAAATAATAACAGTGAATAACATCACAAGTTTAAAATGGCTATGGATTCATTCAGACATCATTTTTTGCCAACTTGGCATTTGCTTCATATTGAATGTTAGGATTTTTCCTTCCATCGGAAATATTTCTAACTACTTTCATCACTCTCTTCTATACTGTTTAATTACAGTTTATTTTAAGTGATATTTTATGGTATGCAATATCCTCAGAAAATAAAAGTACCCCCCCAAAAAATCTATCATGAGCAATTTAAATCAAAGCAGTTTCATATACTTCAATTCAATTAAAGAGCGCCTCACTCTTTAATACACACTCCCCAAATCCTTTATCAGCTAGTATCTAGTGTTTCTATAATAAGTGTATGGACAGCTCCATTACTAATTGGTTTTTAGTCTGCAAAACAGCATGAAATATTTATTTTAAATCCGAATGGGATACCTGAGTAATACTGCAATACATATATGTACTGAAATATTCAGGTAGTTCATCAAAACCAGGCTTAATCTAAGAAGAGTTGCTAAATTAATAATTTGGATAAGATGCTGCAATTTAGTGTTTATACATGCTTTAGGATTTAAATATTTTTAAATGTTTAATTGATAGAGGATTTTATGAGTCAACTTGCTCTTAGTCTCTTTACAAATCCACCTACTGTCCGTACAGTAAAATTTCAATATTCTGTGGGGCTATTTGCTCTTCAGGCTGCTCATTTTTTTCCTCAAGAAACATCTAAGTCTTATCCTCACACAAGAAGTATGAAGAACAGTATAAAAGATTTCCAGACCAAACAGAATTAGCTCTACAAGGTCTGACTGCCTCTAACCCTTTCTCTTGTCATCTCCTCTTACTGTTGTTAATCCTGGTTCCTCTTTTCAATCCATTACTGGATGCAGTGTTAATTATGAGACAGGTAACAAATCAGATTCACTTCTAGAACCTAACATTCTTGATCCACTTAGTCCAGAACAATTGCCTGTCACAAAGACAGCTCCTTGGTATTTGCAGCAGACACCCAATACGATCTCAAAGCACATGAAGAGGTTTAGGAACTCACAAGTAAGAGTGATGGGATCATCTGTTAATCACTAGAGAAAACAAAAATAATTTGAAAGGAGATCACTAGCCAGTCTGTTTTGTCTCAGAGCACTTCTGAGTTGTGGTCAAACAAAAAGCTTTACACAAGTGAAGGCCTTATAAGCTAGATAATCTTATTTAGTTACAGTGATCTTTTCCTTTTTGTTTTTAAGATTTACCAATATTAGTATGATTTACAAAATACATAGATGCATGCTCAGATCTCTAACGCTAACTGATACACCCCTTTTAGGGGTAATTAATCTTGAGGAATATGAAGGTACCCCAATGAACGTGTGAAATGCTTCTCAAGTCCTGTAAGTCCTCCACCTGTCCATGTTGACAGACCCTGAAGCAATGCAACTGCAGAAAACTCAGTGGCCTGTACAGCACCCAAGCCACCCCTGAATGGAAAGAACAACCAAGGTATTTTAACTTCCTTCCAAAAAGAATTTCATGTCCTTACTGACTGATTTTTACACTCTTTCCACACTCACATACGTATTTCAAAAGCAGCAAACACTAAATATTACCATGAGACTATTTGAGGGAGTTACATTCTTGTCTTTTTACCTTTTATTTGAGAACAATGTATAAAAGGGAAATTTAAGCTTGGTCAATCCATGTAGAGATAGAAAAGTTTTGCAATATTCAGATGTAATGGAGAAGAATTATGCATTTTAAAATTTCACAAATACTAAAATTAATTCAGTGGTGATATAAAAAGAATGGTATTTACTTTACCCCATTTTGTTTGGTCAGAGTTATTAAACCTGGAATTTAATCACAGAAGTTCATTCCTCTCTAATGTATTTCTAGATGTATTTCTCTAATGGATTTTCATAAAAGGTATTCTAGAATCATAGCAAATTTGATGACTGAAATTAAAAGTAACTCCAAAATTATTGTTCAGACAGAAGAAATTATTTACTATAATAAATATATTTATTCCCAAAAAATGCATTCTTGGGTGAATGATTACTTAAGATTTCCATGCACTTACAAGGACAAGTCTACAAGGAGCTTCCAGACCTGCAAATCACACACTTCAAGCTTTTGTACCTATAGAATGAAAAATATCATTAACTCCATATATTTTTTTTATTCTCAAAATAGTGCGTTTGCAAAGATGTTGGGGTTTTTGCAAATTATTTTCATTTTTCAGCACTTTTGAGGATTTGGACGGGAGGCAATATTTGAATGCAGTAGTAGAAAATTTCCCATTACATGTTGTCTAGGGTAAACTGTTTTCATGAAATTAAAGAAAAAATATTTACACTGTTAAAGCAAGCAGTTTTCAATACTCTGGTTATATTTGACAGCCTGAAATCCACAGAATTTGCTGAAGACCCTGCTTTGAGCTGGACTGAATACTAACCCTGATTTAATCTTATTGCTGTCTTGATATCAAACAAGTGTTAAACATAAGCAGGCCACCGTTAAGTAGTGCACTTCACAGACAGTGACATCTGGTTTGTGCTTCATGCAGTGATTTCCACATTTATATCAGGGAAGCTTGAAAGGACAAAAAAAAATAAAAATCAATACTAATATAGTGGACCAGTTCAAAAATGTTCTCCGGAATATCTTGTTTAGTGTGCTGCTCACATGCTCTGAAATCATATGTGGCAAGCCATCAATTTTGAGATCACAAAAAGTCCTGTTTTTCTTAAAGCAGATCCATCTTAGGAAAATGCATATTAGCTCAGAAAAGGACAGAAAAACTCAACAGAATTACAAAATCATTAAGAAGCCACAAGTGACAAGATGTAGTCCTCCAGCTGGACAGTAACAAATGGGCTAAATCCACAGCTTTCTGAACTGATGACTGTTGGCATCATTTAGCTCATGTTAAAGAGCTGTTATTTTTCATAGAACTAACATTCAGTGTGCTGACAATCATGCTCCTTTAAACCCTCAGAAGTAGGATACCCATGAATTAGTACGTTTTCTGAACGTCATGGCAAGCATGCCTAACCCTTAAGTGATTAGAAAACAAAGAAAATGAAATTGTCTCTTGGTAGAGACCCAGCCATAACGGTCTGGAGGCTGGCAGATGAAGGGAAGAATGGAGTAGGGAGAGAAATTTAAAACAAATAAAATAATGGCATTCTTTTTTGAAAATACAATTTCATAGGACTAATGGAAACAATGGTAGTTTATAAAGAATTATGACAATTCTTATGCATAAGTGCCCACTTACAAAAACAGTAACAGAATATGTCCAATGGAAACACGTTTACTATTTTGGAAACCCAAAGAAAAGAAGTAGAATTTTGAAGCTTGAATTCAATGTTAATAAGTCAATTTTAGAACTTAGAAAGGTTAAATTATGAAAATAAAACATGTAAGACCTAGAAAAGAAAAAGTAACTTCCATTAAGAGGATGTATTTAGAAAGCATGATTTTTCTGTTAAAATAAAATTTGAAAACAGCCATCATCCTTAGAATAAAGACTGCCTAGAAGTTCTGATATATTCTGCAAGGTATAACACACTGCCTCTTCTTTAGGTGATCACTGTATATAAAACTTCAGCAGTGGCATGGTTTGATGTGCTCCATTTGAACAATATTGTACCACAGTAAGTTCAAACTACAGAATAATTATTTCTATTTCAATCCTTATCAGGATACACAAGGTTTTCAAGAGAACACTAAGTTCATGTCTGAAATATTTTTAACTAACTCTAGAACTAATGTTCCAATATTGCTATAACTGGAAAAGATTATAAGTTTCTTCCCTTGCTTCTGATCCAGCTGGTTTATTCTGTGCATTTGACAACAGCTGAGGAATAGTTTCTCTGCCATACACTCTTTCCCCTTTCCTTCTCCTCCCTCCTACTTCCCTTCCTTTACCTCTTTCAACCTTCAAGAGAAGAAAAGGAACACTGAAACAATGAATAATTTTGTCTAAATTAGGAAGAAAACTCAAGCAGCAGTGGTGTTCTTGAAACTACCTTAAAATACAAATCATTAAATTGGCAACATATTATATACTAATAGTGCACTTATGATTACCAACCTGTAATTCAGTTGAGCTAACAGGTGACAAAATGATAAATCGTAAACAGTCTGACATGATGTCCGCAGTAAATTTAATTTATAGCTTGTAAAAAAATCCATTATATATTTCTTTCCTTGGAATTTGATTTTGGAAGAATTAAAACAAAACAGGCTAGGCTATTAACTGAGTTAAAAGTTAATGCAGAGATTTTTCTTACCAAGTTAACATACTGCACAGGCTTTAATAAACCTGTAATTTCATAAGCCAGGGCTAAAAAAACCATGTTTGCTGCCAGCAGCAAGCAGGAGGTATGGTGAACAAAATCTTACTGAAAACACAAGTCTAGGGCAAAGTAGCAGTGAGGCTTTGACCATTTTGTCCTTCTCCATAGGGAGTTACCCCACACAAGACTAGACAGAGATATCATTTTCACCCCCAAGTTGTTACACAGTCATTACTGGGATAGTCCCTGCAGGTAGCAATCAAGAAAACACAAACATTTCTATATGGATTGGCAGGTGTTTTTCATCTCAGCCTAAAGTGAAGAGAAAAATAAAAACAGCATGCAGAAAAGATGAAACTATTATTTGGTCTAGATTAGTCCAAATTCAGCTACAATAGAAATACATGGCGAATTCTTCACACCTATATCAGATGCCTGTTCTCATTGCCAACATCTATTCTTTACGTCATTTATTGGGATAGGAGACTTGTACAAAAAGTAAAATATGAGAAGCAAACATGTATTTAATTTTAAATTTGAACACCTAGGGCATCAAAGTTGTTATGCCTCTGAAATACTATTTTTATGAATTGCAAACCAAATATTCAACAGAAGAATCCTAACAAGAAAGGAAAGCAGTATTTTAAAAAATGCTGACAAAGCATCAACTTGTTAAAAAATGCTGCTTAAATACATTGTGACATTTCCCCATGATTTCTGTGTACAACATGTTACATAACGGAGCTAGATTTCTATTTGCAGTGAGGGCACAGAGAACAAGTGCTGTTTATATTTCCTTATAACTATAGCTAACAGAAAGAATTCAGTGCTTCATAAAAAAGCCAAACTTACAGGTCTGAAAGTCTTCATCCAAGAAATAACTGAGGGAAAAAAAAAATCAATTTGCATAATTTAACAGCTGCTAAATCACAAATTTTAGGCCTCTTTTTACTACTGCAGAAAACATATTTGCAACTGCTGTGTATCATAGATGCATTGAGGCTTATTTAACTCAAGGATACTATTTTGGGAAAGATGTCATGAGTATTTCAAAGTGGCTTATTAATATGAAATGAAAAAATTAAGTAGGGTAGGTGAAAGGATATTTTACAAATTCATGCAAATCACCCTGATGGATTACAAACACGATATATACAGACACGATGTGTCTGTGTATAAATACAAAATATAAAAATTATTTAACTGAGAGTCTGCTGTATGCAGCATGCTATGGCCTTGGGAAAGAACCATGTCAAATGCCATTTGATGCTGCTCAGCCAGGCACATATAAAGGCACACTGCACCAATAATATCTGACAACACTGGCTGTGCTTTTTCTGCTTCAGTGGCTAGCTTGTCCAAATTCCAGGCAAAGCAACACACCAATAGTTTATAAGCAGCTATGCTGTCAGCATCATCCTTTCAAAGCAATGACTACACTGGTTTCCTAATAAACATACTTAACATTTCAGGTTTGAACTGATGAAATAACAAGAAGGGGAAAAAGAGAAATCTACTAGCCTCAGGTCATCAAAAAGACATCATTTGAAAACAAAATTAGCAGCAGTTAGCTCAACATTCAACTTTTATGTCCACTAAGAACTTATTTTATTTTAACTGTGCTTACAATGCACTTCCCCCCGCCCTCCAGCAACTACTGAGCACAGTTCCTGCATCTGGACAGGACAGAGGTTTGAATAAAAACGTCTTACATTGGACAATCGAAAGTAGATACATCTCAAAGCATCGAGTTTGGTAGCTGCATTTTCCTAACCGCGGGTAGGCATGAACATGCCTTATGAGAATCACGTACACGGAAGTCAAGAAGGGCCAGTCTCCTTCCACAACTTCCACAGCCACAACAAGAAATCACTTTGGTTTCTTTCCAACGAAAGTACTTTTCTGGGGCTGCAGCAACAGTAGTTTGGTTTCCATACCTCGTTTCACATTTTCTTTCTTCTAGAGACAGTGGAGGAGCATGGAGACAGCGGATGTTTGACCAGTCCTTCAGTCCAGAGGCACTGTCCCTCCCCACGCCCAACTGCTCAGCCTGAGCTGTTAAACATCGTTTAGCCCAGCCAGGAACGGCAAGTCAGCAGGAGACCGTAGCCCTACTACTCTGGGCAAAGACTGAGCTCCTTCTGAGCCAGCACATCAACGAAGGGCTGCAGGACCTTCTGCAGTCCTTTGAGAAAAAATGGCTGAACTTTAAAAAGTTACCATGCCTCTGTTACTATGTCGGGATAGCGACGATGTGTAAGCTCTCCTACACCACTTCAGAGCAAATCAAAGAGAGAGAGGCTTAAACTGCTCTCAGTACCAACAATTTATTTCCAGAATCTTTACCCATGTTTAGTCTCACCTCCACAATGGTAGCTTGGGAGAGCCTCAACACTCATAAGCCTTCCTTCAACTGCACAGGAGCACTGCCATGCAGTTCCAGGCACGGCATGGGAGTCCTCTGGCTTGAGCTTTAGCTTTAGACAGCCCAGACTTAAAACAGTAGCCCAGCTCCAAGAATTCACATGCAGCTCATGCGCGGCTTTTCATGACCCTGGCAACCGAAACCAATGGCAATGCTTAAGTGACTAACTGTTCAGCCGGAATAGAGGATTCAAAAACCTGTATCTGGTGTAAACCATTCCACCACACAGCCCCACCGGGACCCACCACGTTCATGCAGTGCTTGAGGCTCTCGCTGTTAAGGAAGTACAACTTACTTCTAAATACCCTGTAAATCAATCCATTCTCATCTCTGTTCTCTGTTGCCCTTTCCCCTCTCAGCAGTAGCTAGTGTCCTCCTGAAGGCTGAGGGGTGAGAGAGAAAAGAGCAAACCTTTTTTATCGATGTAGTGACAGACCACGATACAGCTTCTTCCCAACTCTTCTGCTCCACCCCCTTGGGAATCTTATTCTGCTGCTCCCACCCTGCAACTCCAGAGAGTAATGGTGGCTCCCAAACGCAACCATGCTGAAAGGAAACCTCTCCTCTTGTGCTAGATCTCGTCAATACACATGCAGCTAGAGCGCCCAGCTATATTTCATGGGATGTTTCAAATTTCAGATTTGATCTCCCTCTTCCTTCCTGCTCATCTTCGCTCCTTCACGCATGGACACAAAACAGCGTTGTACTATAAGCATCCCCTTCAAACCTGTGTTCTAATAACTAATAATCAGCACTAAACTACCTCACTGTATCCTTTCAAATCACCTCTGGGAACTTACAATTAATTATATTTACTTATTATCAAAATGGCATCAGGTTGTTAATACTATTACAAAATCACAAAAATGTAACAGTCACTTAGATTACATCATATTCATGCAAGTGGAGCTCTCATTCTAGGAAAGCTGAATCCTGCCTGAGAAGTGGGACCACAGAAATTTGGGTTTAACTTCTTCCCTCAAGATCAAACTGGCTTAACCATGATCAGAAACAGTTCAAAAGAATTACCTTTGGGGTTTTGCTGACTGCATTGTCTGATGACAGAGACCAGAAGCTCACAGTATTTCTGGAGACAGGTCTTTCGGTAAAATTCATCCAGCTACAGTGAATCACAGACTGACTAGGTGTTTCCTCTACAATTGTTTAAGTTCATGGCAGGATAAGATTATTTCTGTTGTGCAGCTTCCCCTACTGAAATGGCATGAAAGGCTATGTGGGAAAAGGTAGTAGCAGGAAGGAGAGAAAGAGAGGGATGAGACCACAGGGTGAGCTTGGAAACTGAAATCATGTGTTATTTCGGGGGCAAGCACGAAAAGACATCTAACCTGTGCCGGAGTGATTTTGTTCTCCATTTTGTCTGCAATTATCCCATCTCTAACTTAGAACTGTATCCTGACTGACAGCCCAGCCTCATTCTGTCTGCTGGCTGGGGACAGTCCGTACTTTCAGACAGTCATTACAAGGATGCTCTCACACAGTTCTCCCTCCCAGCTTCACTGTCACATATGGCAAACAGGATGTAGGGTTTAAATGAAAAGACAAGGTGAAAATCAGAGTGCTGCACTGATTAACTGGATTTTTTGTGGAGCTGTTCATCTCCCTTAGAGAGCCCACAAATGAAGATAATCTAAGATCATCACGGCAAATTGCTAAACCAGAGCTGTAGGTTTTGATTTATGACAATTCTTTTGACAAGTCAAACAGCTCACAACATTATTTTTTTTTTTTCCCCTCCAGGAATCAAGAGTACAAAAGAGAGGAGCAGGGGCTAACACAAGGAGCAAAATGTTGTCAGCTTTGTTCAAAGCCTGATATCGAGTCTCTTAACTTCTAACCTCCCACTGTTCTATAATATGTGGATCAGCAGTTTTGTCACTTCCCACTATCCTACATCCAGCATTTCTACTGCTGGAAGGATTTAAGTCCATATGTTCCAAAAAGAATTTTTGTTAAATCAGTCCCAGCCTCATGTCTGTTTATATTTCCTTACACATCTCCTTTGACATTATACTGTCTAAGCCTTCAACACAATTCCCACTGTAAAAGAACATATTTCAAGTTACTTTCTAATTAATATTGTGGGTTTATGTTTAAAAATTAACAAAGGAAAACAGACGGGTACTATCATAGATTCATAATCTACAATTTTTATATAGAAAGATACCATAATAGGATCTCCTTCAGACACCAAATAATTAACTACACATTTTATTTAATTTGTATCTTCAAATATGGAAAGGAGAAAAACTCAAAGGCATGGACTCAAATACTTTCACCTCAATAGAAAAGACATTCTTAACCGAAAGGTGTCTTAAAATTCACCAAGCACGTGTGTGTGTAAGAAGTCAAAACAGTGCCTCCTACAGCACAGTGAAATTTCAAGAGGAGATTTGGAAAATAGAGAGGAAAACCAAGTTCTTAGGACAAAGAAAGTTGTTAGACCTAGTATCTGCCATTACAAAAAAAAAAATTCTAACTTCAGCCTTATCAAAATACCCACTAGTCAGTGTTACGACCTATGTTAAATTACTATTCACTTGTTATCTTCCTTTCTTACAATACTCCTATGACGTTCAGTGAATGGTATCACCTGTTCAGCCAATACTGGACTAGAAGTGTTAAATATTAGTTTGGTTAATAATTTTTTTTCCAGTTCTGGACTGAATTATATTGGCAGAGTTCTGTGAGAAAACCTGCATATCACCAAAGTGTTCCAACTCCAACTAATAACGCTAAGCTATCATTTTCAGCTCATTAAATTCACTCCTCTCTTTTACAATTAAAAAATTATAAGTGTAAAAATAGGAACATTTGAGTAGATCATCTATCAGTATATTAAATGCATTTTTGCATTAATTTGCAATTCTCTATTTGACCTTGATATTTTCCAAGGTTCTGACAATCAAAACAGCAAAACAGCTTGCTGTAAACATGTACTAACCAGATTTCTTGAGAAAGGAAGATGGCACAATATTAAATGAGTTTATGAAAATAGGCTTAGTTCTTCAATAGAAGTAAACTGTCACTTATTGGAAGTCTAACAAATACTTCATTTATCCTTTCATGGCAGTTACTTAAATCTCAACACAATGCTCTATCAGATCCCATAACTGAATTTTTTATTGTTTTGTCCTCCAGCTTGATGAGTACGATTTATAAACTGATTTTAATAAAGAAGTAAATTCAGCAGTTTACTTTAAAAGATATCTATCTTAAATCCATAGCTTATGAATTTTGTCATATGGAGAAAGAGACAAGAAACTATTTTAAACACTATGTGATAGGCAGCAGCCTCAGGCCAATTCTTAAGAGCTGTCAGTACTTCTCATTATGTGAGTCTGTTTACTGTGCCAAATCTGTTGGCCATTGAAATTCCTGCACTGCATATCTTCCTCAAATTGATTACAAATAGAATACTAGGAGAAAAAAAAAGACATTTTGGGGAAAAAAAGGATCTTACAAATCTTTCAATAAGTTTTACTTCCCCACTTGTTTCCAGTCTGGCAGAAGGTTCACCGTGGCACCAGAAATGTGTTGATTTATGTGAAGTGTCTAAACCCATCTAATCAATGAGCCTTCAGACAAAAAAAAGTCCTCAATTTGTCTGTTTGCAGTAGAGACTAACAAACAGCAGCTACAACCCTATCACCAAACTTCCATCTGCAATCAACCTGTTCCAGCTAAGAACTGGAAGGACCAAGGATTTCTACTGCAGAGCAGGAGAAAATTTTGGGAATATTGTCATAGTGCTACATACAGGAACTCAGAATGAAAGGACTACCTTTTCTATATGAAACCTTAGCTGCAACTAGACAGTATGAAAAAGCATGAAAGACAAAGACTTGATTGGCTTTCAGTCAGAAAGAAAGGAATAGATGAAGATAAAAATCATCATCTACAGGGATGGCTGGGACGGCTAGTCAGAGTGTATATGTTCGTATGCCCTGGGACCAACGCCAGGCAGTGAGACTAGACAGGGAGAAGGGATGGAAACTGGAGGCACTGCGAATGGATGTGGTCAGCCGAACAGGCCAGGGAGGAAGGTGAGCCAGAGAAGGGAGAAAAGAGACAAAAGGCAGGAAGAGACTGGGACAGAGGCACGAAGGAGCAGACAGGAGGATAGAGACTAGAAAAGACCACACATGGATGTGGCAAGCTTGCATGAAGAGCTCAGGAAGAGTCTGTGTGTGGAGAAGACAAGAACTATTACAGGTGGAAGAAATCCAGAAAAAAGCATCAGCAGCTGTGGAAACAGAAGCATAAGAGCAATGCCGTGTAGAAGCACTCCCCCACCAGTATCTGGTTTGGAATTCAGTTGCTCAGTACTTTTCTGCTCTTCACAAGTAACTGTGAAATCTGCTAACAGTGTCTTGCCTCCTTCCAGTTTAAGCCTCTCCAAGGGAGGCTTTTAATGCATTATATGCTACAAACAAATGTAGCATTCTGAAAGAATCAAGATGTTAAAGGTCTTGTGGTCATTGGACACACAAAATGAATGGACACTCCTGTGCATTTTGTGCCTTACCCATTTATAAAATGGAACTAAAACTTTTTCCTCTTTTCACGTGGGTGCTGTTAAGTTTCTTAGTCTCTAAGTACCACAGTATTACCCTTAACAGATAATAATGTTAACTATCACAGAAAAGCCCACAGAAAGAAGTAATAATCCCATCTTCAGAGAAAGGTGTGAACAGCACACTTAAATATCCCACTAAACAATGAGGATGAAAGAAAAGTCTAAATATCCACTGTTTCCCTAAGCATTCTGCATTTTGCCTATATTCTGCAATCCTCTGCCTCAGCTACTTCAGGATACAATCATGCAACTAAAACTGCATATGCAGAAGCCAATGGAAAGGCTTGTTTATTACTAGCAATTCCTATTTTACAATATTTGATTTTAAAACTGTAGTTTTTAGTCTACCCATGTGTGCGGGTATCTACGACGCATGTACAATTATACTACATTATGATGAGACTGAACTAATTGCATGAAAAATGCATGAAAAAACTGTTGGAGGCTTTTTTATGATAAACTATTTCCATTCCAGATTTTGGCTTGTGGCCATTAAATATTAAGGACTGTTTCTTCTTTTAGTATTGTCACCACTGCATAGCTATAGCTTATTATTACGGAATTTTAATGTCAGAACGGGAAAAAGTGTTCATTCTTACGGACATGAACCTACACATATCAATATACACAAACATAAAGATACATATGCATAATTTAATATACACATACATATTTTCACAAACAGAAAAATAAATGTGCAATAACTCCTCTGTCTCTCTCTGCCCTCTCCCCCCCCAGCCACAATTTTATATGAATATATCTCAGTGCGAAAAAGAGTACATTTGATTGACAAACACGACAATCCAAATTTAATCTTTTTCCAAGGACAAGTGTAAGTATCTGAACACTGATTTTTTTTCTGCACAGGACTGAAAATATGTTTTGCTTCCTATGTTAAAAACACCATTGTCCTTTTAATTGAGAATACTTGTTGAATACATAATGAATAATGGAACATTATAAGACGATGAAAGCATTATTTATCATGATAACACTTTGAACCACCTATAGAACACTATTTGATAACGCAGTCTGTTATGACATGTTACACCCAGACGCAGGGACTCCTATTTCTAATATCATTGCAGAATTCAGGATGGATATTTAAAAATGCAGCAACACAAAGAATGTTTTGCAAAAAATAAGTGTCTTACCTGTACTGGTGGCATTTTCGTACTCATTATATGTTCACTAACCTTCCATTCTACTTTGTTGCTATTCATATATGAAGAATAACACTAATTCACAATGAAATAAGTTATGACAGAACACAATTCACTTGCATTATTTTTAGACAATATTGAACTCATGTATTCAGATATTTTTTTTGAGACTGTTCCATGTGTTTTCTCACCTGCAGCAGTAATTGCATCAGATTATTATTGCATTTACTCAGACACATGAATAATAAGCTGAAGGCTAGGTTTTTCAAGCCATTAAAAATGTATTGATTTGTAACCCATTAGTTCATTTTAAACATTTAATTTCTCCAGTATAATTTCAATTCAAACAACTCCAAATCAAATCATGGACACTTAATCAAAGAATACTGCATTTCTTCAAGAGTCTTTGGAAACTGAACCAGCCTTAGTCTGCAAATTTCAAATGCCCTGACTTGTCTTGAAGTGGTAGTTGAAAAAGAAGGTTTCCACCTTGCTTAGGCTTTCCTGATAGATGCAAAGAAGCAAGAGTTATGCTCCACTGAAAAACCTAGAGGAAACCAACCACAGTGAAATACTCTTCTCTCCAAGGTAAAAACGGTAACAAATTACGTACAGAATGGACAGTAAGCATTTACAATAAAGACACTGGTTAGCTGAACAAAGCCTGTGCTTTAAACATGCAGTAGCATTTACAAGGGAACTGAGGTGGCAAGCTCATTTTCACTTCAGCCTTAGGTTTGACGAGTAGCTGTCAATCAGTGCACAGAGGATTCTGGAGTATGGTTATGTTGCCATTGTAGTTTATCATGTAATTTCATATACCCAAACTAGGTTTGGTTGTTCCAGCCTTCCAGACAAGATCTGAGTCAGCTCTGTGGAAGTCTGCAAGCTAATTCTTATGCTCAGGAAAACTCAAGCTCACAATGTCTTTAGGGGCAAAATGGGTAAGCCCCTATGCTCACATTTTAGCATAGGAGAAGGGGAAATGGCAATAAGAAATTGGAACCAAGATAAGATGGAAGGAGGAAATACTGAGCACAGAAGTAGGATAAAAGTAAGAAAAAGGAAAAATAGGAGACCATTAAGTGAATACTTACAAGGGGATAAAAAGGTTCCCCATTGGAAATTTGGTGTGAAGAGGAACAGAATGATGTAGAAAAATAAAGGCAGAATACAGAAAGTGATTTTTTTTTTTTTTTTTACGAGGAAGCTGCCTTATCCAGCTTTTTGAATTTAAGACTTATTAAGAATCTAGCTACTTCTAGTAACAAAAACATAAGACGACTGATGACTTTTGACAAAGACAGGATGACACATTCCCCCCTAGAACTGACTCTACATAGCTGTGTGGTCACTCTTATTATCCCCTACTTGAAGAGCTGACAAGATAGCAAAGCTTATAATCCCCTTTCAAGTTCATTAATATGACTAAAATCCAGACACGCTTTACATCTGTTTTTGCAGTGTTTCTGAATGGAAGCTTTCCAGACTGATAAAGAATCTACTGATGATAAAGAACTTTCATTTTGCTTGAATGGCAATTCCAAATATATTTTTCATAACACAGCCCAGATGTTGTGCTCTCACAAAGCAGCAGCTCTGAGAAGCTGTAAGAGGAGCATCTTTCTGAGAATCTGTTTGTGCACATTTTAGCCAGGGAACTCTTCCACTGGAGAGGAAGAAAGCACGTGTTTATGAAATTATATTGACCTTGAAAAAACTGTCCTAAAAAAAGAGACTTGAAAATTAAATAAGGGAAATTTAAAATTAAAATATCATTCTTGGAAGTCTTATATTGCGAAAATTTCTGGATTTTGTCTTAAAATCAGTTTTTAATTTTATACATTATATACTTCAATTTATACATTTTGTATACAAATTCAGGTCATAACGTGACATGACTGTTTTGTTAATTCCTGTTGCATGTAATATTAAGTATTTGCTTATCCTCATTGTTTTACAGTTTATCCACATCCTAAAAACATCATCACAAGTCATGGTAATGAGAAAGTTGGATACTAAGATTTTGAATCAGAAAATAAAATAATCAAAGTGCTATGTGATGAATTACTGTAATCCAGATCTCTGTTTATCATACTTTAAAAATAAAATTACAGAAAATAGTTAAATAGAATATTTTATCACAGGTATTAAATACAAAAATAGTGATTTATTGTCCCAATACCGAAATGCCTTAACAAAAAAATGACAAGACATACAAACAACAAAGCAGGAGGGCTGATATGAAAAGACATATCGTTATACCTATTTCTGACAAATCATAAAAACAATGCTGCAAACATGAAAAAATTCACACATCTAAACAGAAAGAATTATCTGAAAAAGCTTCATACACAAGCATAAAAATCTTTTCAAAATAGAAGTTCAGAATCGTGATCAGCATAAGTTTTAAGCTATCTGTTGCGCTTCGCTGATTCTGCAATGACATGTACTGCACAGTTCCAAGGCAGGCAGTGTAGGGCAGCTACACAAACAAAACAGTAGCAGAGTTTTGTTTAATTTAGAAAAACCTGGGCAGTTGAATCTAATCTGTTTATTTTTCACATCATGCTAGTATGGTATTACAAATATAATAATCATATTACTACTACTATTAATAAGATAAACTTACATTTGTTATTAATGAAGCACAGAAGAACAGTGGTCTCTTATGACCAGCCTTCACAGCAGGCAGGCTGTATTTTCATCATTGTGGTTTCCATGATCTGAATGGTTTTAATAAAATAAGGTATACAATAAAAAAAGGCTCTAAGAAAAAAGAGCAAAACTCTTAAATGTAAAATAGTTGCTGTTTTAGAAAACAATAACCGTTTCTCTAAAGGCTGTCATGGCCTACCATAAAACCTGTGGAGGTAAGAATAAACTATGATAGTGACCTGATAAGATTACTCAAACCAGACAGAATTGCCTAACCTGGAAATCTAATCTTAGCAAAGCCAATAAAAACGCAGTATGCACAGGTGTAAAATATGCAGGCTAAGATGAATTTCAAAGATCAAGGCTGATAATTTACTTCTTACATAGCTAATTATAACTAACTGCTGGACACTTATCTGCCTGGAAGTTAAGACTGCAAAAAAAGTTTTGTGTTTTTAAAACTGCATAATTATTTGCAAGTAACCATGGAAACTGGCATTAACCAAAACGTCCTTTTCAGTGCAGCTTTCAATTATACATATAAACTTCAGCTCTTCCCCCCCCAGCCCCGAGTCCTTTCTTTATTCCTCAAGCTTTGACATAAAATATTAATTTCGGTATAAAGAATGAATTTAACTTTTACTGTGGAACAGAAAATAACAGTGTGGGCAATAAGAATTGATCATTTTCACAGCTGCCTGTTCCCCCCACTGAAATTGGGCTAATTATACACAGTCCAGAAAACAACTGCACTATATAGTGATTTTTGATATAGGGCTATTACATACTATTCCCAATTCTATTAAAGATCATTATTCACTCCCTTTTATGTACTGAAGTTTCAAGAGACCATGAACATGCCCTAAAGTAAATAGACTTTAAAAAACAGTCATAAATTTAAAAAATAAACCCCAACCTTTTCAAGTGTCACTTGCAGAAGACTACAGAATTTAACTATTTTGTATGGAAAGGTGATTTTTTTGATTCTCATAGTCAGTAGCTAAAACATCATCTTGGGACAAAATTCAAAGTTTCACATATCCATGTGTGAACTGCCCTGTATTCCTTCAATATTTTTTATTAAGCTGCACTGTGACCTGGAAAGTCCAAGCAGATATCATGGTAAAAGACACAGAAATTAACTGATCTCTTCCATAATTATAAATATCTAAATCACCCACCTACAGAAATCAGGCTTAAAGAAACCAAATATTTACTAATCGCCAGCAACTGACAGAATGGTGAACTAAAGGGAGTTCATTAGGCAAACTCCTTTTGCTAGGTTCCCTCAGATACGCATCTTTAATTAAAAAAGCTAAAAAATTTACCTGTGTATCTTGACAGCTCTACTGGAGTAAATGGGTGGGATTTTAGTAATTATATTTCAAAGGCATCACACAGCACTTTGAATCAGACAGGCTCAGTCTCTGGGGAAGGGCCATCTAATGGGCTCTCCTTAAGTAACACTCAGCTGCTAGTTTAAAAAGTAACATTACTGTAACCTGGGGGTGAACTGATTGCTTGTCCTGATGGCAAGTGTTATTCACTGTAAGCACTAGACAAAATGCTGAGTTTCCACAACCAGGCATAACTATAAATCATGTAAGTGGGAGAAGAGTGCACAACTAAACACAAGTAGACTACAACATGTTATCTGACTTTCTGCTCTGGATGTGACAGCTTTGGCAACTGCCCATCTTATAGTAGTGACTCAGAAACAGAAAGCCAGCTTTCTTAAAAGTACAGGGTATCCTGGCACATACGACGATCATGAAAAACTCTTGAAGCTATTTTCAAGGTCTCAAGTTTCAAGACTCATATGGTTAGACAATATAGACACTAACAAATATTTACTAGCCACCCGCACACCCAAATGCAGTAAACAAACACGGCATAAAACACTACGTAAAGAACATACATAGTAAGATGCATAACACTAAGAATACTGTAATACCAAGCATAAATAAATAGCAAAAAAAAAAAAAAAAGAAAAAGAAAAAAAGCCAAAACAATCAAGGAGGAAAAAAATACGTATCATAAGAGAAGAGAGTAGGATCCTCTAGAACTGACTCATCTTCCTTATCAGTAAGGTTTACCTAGCTAGAAACCACATCCTACCTAGCAACAACAATTAACTACAGTAGAAATGTGCTTTATTCCCTACTGAAGGAGGGAAACTTCTTCTCTTGGCCAATTAAATAAGAGTTTCATGAAATGCAAATAGAATTTGAACCCATCCTCACAAAACTTCCCCATATCAGCCAGCATTCTTCCAGTGGACACTTCTATAGACCAGAAGCTGTGCCAGCAGGTATGTCTGACATAGGATCACTTCTTTGCCACAGATTCCTCTGTTTTATCAGCAGGGCATCTGCCAGACTCTCCCCCATACACGGGAAGTATAGCTGACCACCACACAAAGTATTTGCCATTTCTGTACAAGACTGTAGTTGATTAGCTTTTAGAACCGTTAATGTGAAGACTACGTTGTTCATATGAGTTAATAAGGCACCAGATATACACAACCAAGGAAGGTGAGAGAATCAAAGCAGAGTACATGTTAAGTTTACAGTAATGATGTAAATTCTTGTGATTTTTTTGTGGGCTGTACAGTATTTTACTGGTGATCCTATCACAAGGGGGTAAGACAGTTCACAATACTGACATATGAAGCTCCATCCAAAAGCAAAGTAACAAAACTCACTTTAGGTTTCTTCTGAGGAACTCATTGTTCCGGGGCGGGGGGGGGGATTTGGACAGGTGTGGGGAAGTGGTGTGCCAGTACATGTCACCCAGCAGAGAAGCATCACTGCCCCAACAGCATCAGAAAATGACAAGGCAACCAAACTGTGGATAAGCTCTTATCAAAAAACCTTAAAAGGGATAGAAGATTGTGCTTACCAAGGAAAAGATCCTTGTATAAAATAGACAGTCAAGTCCTAATACACAGAAATACACTCTCTTACATAGTCAAGCTGCTTCAGCATGCTCTCCATAAAGGTACTGAAATTGAGTGATGTGCATGTACCATTATTAGTTTCCCCAAAACCCAACTGAATTACAGTTATTCATTAATGGTGTACAAAAACTAGACATCTAAAACACACTTGAAACCATTTAATCTGTAAACGAGCGTCAATATAAACCACAGACACCTAACCAAAAACATCTGAGAAAGCATTCAACATCATTTCACGAGTACAACTGTTGCCTACAGATCAGACACCATTTGTCACTGCCAAATATTTCTTTTTTTTTTAACCAGGCACAATCTAGAAGAAAAATTTAAACCTTTCCAAACAGCTACTTATATTTTGGGTGAAAATGACAGAAGCTCGACAGAAAATACACTGGAGGTCAAGGCAACCACAAGAGAAAAACAACTAGTAGCAATTTTTCATCAGGTTATCTAGAGGAGCTTACTAGTATTTTGACAAAATCTGTACCTTCATTCTTCTAGCTCTAAGTTGCCATTGCTCTTGTTTACCAATATAGCTGAGATCTCTGTAACAAAAATCCTTGCCATTACACCTTTTTTACATCTTTCAGATGCAAATAATAAATATTCAGCCTTAAATAAATAAATACTCAGCCTTCAGAATGAAATTCCTGGGCCTCTTCTTTCCTTACATATACTACTATTACCTCATAACGTCCCAAAGAATATCATCCTTATTTTACCCTGCTCAGCCTTATTTCTTTAATGTCAATCTCTTGCCTTTTCTAAGATAAAATGATGGTACAAGTCACATCAAATTCTAGGCAACCAAATAAATTTCACCCAGTCAGAGAAGTAAGAGGTAACAATACATGTATTAAAAGCATCTTAAATGAATGCAGTTACTATGGAGATCCCTTTTAAATCTAAGTAACTGTGATCTTTCGTCCTTCCCTCTTCTGTATTATCACTGCAAGTCCCTAATTCTTTCTTTTCTATCCAGTACAGTGTACTATATTTTCTGAGTGTAACTATTTCTATATGTGGCCTAAAAAAAATTCTGGTCCCTGAAAAATAAATGAGCAAATCTTTCTTTCTACTGGCACCACACCAAGTCCAAACATGATAACTGATCTTAAGAAGTCAGCCACATCACAGCTGATGAATGCTTCTATTTAGTAACATTCTGACATCTCCTGTTCTCTAATTTTGGTGGTTTTTCCTTGGTGTTGGTCAGACGTTTGATTGATTGTGACATCTAAAATTGTGACTGGAACCCAGGGTTCATCTGCTCCTCCTGCTTATTCCCATGAGAAGTACTAGCTATACTTCAATTAACTTTGAAAAAAGCTTACATAGAAACATTACCTAAATCTCTTGAAAAGTATTTCTAAATCCCCAGTTTGAGATAACTTCCCTAAGGCAGATTGCACCATAGTATAAAATCAACTGATGCAGCTCTGGTCATTCTAAATCTGAGAGTTTCAAGCTGTTAAATGAATTGTCCAACTACCCTGTCATAACTTTCCACTAAAGAAGTTGTGACAGCACTTATATTGTACTCCTAAGCTAAAAAAACTGATGAAGCCACATTTTGGTAACCAGAATGCATGTCTAGGAACAGGCAAGACTAAACAGGGACAGGTATGCCGTATGCTGATTCACCTCCTGAAAGCCACACATTAAGTTTGACATCACAGCGGTGTTGAGTGCTACAGAAATGCCTTTACTCATATCTCGATCATCAGCTTTATAGAGAATCCTAGAGAAGGCTTTAATGTGTCCTCATAGCTATGACGTTTTTAAGCAGCAATGATTCACAACTGTCATACAGTTCTAGTGTTAACTGCTTTCCTTGTACCATGCAGTTCATGACAATCTATACCTCAAAACCTGTCTCTCCTTTACTGACCAATAGATTAATTCACAAAACCAGTTTATTAGTCAGTAAACACAGATTGTTCAACAGTTTATTGAACCCTGTACACGTTTTTTTAAAATCTCGTATTGATACTGCACAGAAATGGATGTGCTGTTTCTGAAAAGTAACAACATGCTTCATCATCCATATTTCTTTTCAGTGTTGTATCTGTATCACTCAGCTGACTGATAGTTGCACTTTGGTGGCATTGTTCCCAGGAAGCTAATGTTGAAGAGATGCCATAGACCTGATATAATATATTGCAACAAATAGAAGGACAATTAGGATTAATAGAACAGAGCTTTATTTAGTCTGTAGAAACAAGCAGATCATTCAAAATAACCCCTCAAGGTTTCATAATCTTACCATAACATTTCTGTGTTTATATGCTAAATCTTAGAGATTCCTTTTCACAAGTCTAATACTGTATTTTTAATAATACATTTTTCTTCATTTAAGACTCACAAAATTCAGTTTCACTGTAAAAATGATTCATTTTCCAGAGCTTCTGGTTGATTTCTTTCAATTCAGCACTGGAATTTCAGCTGAGAGAGAGATATTTGACAACTGAGGACATAATGTTCCAGCAAAACAGACAAAAAAAGCAACAGAGGCAGCAAAAGAGAGTGCACACACACACATGCATGCAAGAAGAAAAGGAAGAAAGACAAACATGGGGGGTTTTTGGAGCTCTTTGTAAAATACCTAATCAGCAGAAAACAGAAGCTCTTCAAACGGATCAGACATAGCATGCTATAGGCAGATAATTTGGAGAAAGCACTATATGCTAAAGCTAAGGGTTTATCAACCAACAAAGAGGCACAGAGATAATGTATCCACGTATCATCTATAAGCAAATTTAGTGAGTTCTATCTGAAGCAATGCAACCTTATAGCCCCACGCCCATAGTATGCAGAAAAGGAACAAAAAGTAGAAGCAAAGCTACAAAGACAGTTTGCTGACTGGGATAAAAAGATGCCCCAAATGCTTTGACCTTATGTCAACGAAACAAACAGTTACAGAGGCAACAGGCCCAAACCCCAGGTTCCCTCATTGTTCTATAGTATGACAGTAAGATACCTGGGCAAGAGGAGGAAGGAATGTACCTATAAAAACAATACTTTCTCTATGTCTAGATACATTGTTGATCACATAAATGGGCACCATCCCAGCTTGAGTACCTCTTTGCAAGGTCAGTCACAACCTAGTTACAGCACCCCAGCAGATGTAAGTGAAAGAAGCCGTATTTTATCCCCACTGTTATCCTTTTGAATGCACTGCTGTGAAGAATATAAGGGACTTTGGAAACTACAAGAAGACAAACCAGGTGACACTGGGGAATGAGGGATCTCTTCCAGAAGAGTACGGTCAAGGTAGCTCTAGGAGGGAAACTAAGATTTAGGCAGAGCTCCCAATAAGACAGTAGCAAAGGGATAAACATGGGAACACAAACAAAAAATGAACAGAGAAAAGAGAATCAGAAAAAATAAGGAGCTAGATGTCACAATAATATGTAGCAAATTAGGATAATTTTGCCAGAGCTTTCCTCTTCCCTAGCCCCATCCCATTATTCAGGCTTGTAAAAAAGGCAGCAAGAAACTCTGATGTTCGTAGGATTTGTTCACAGTCTTCTACAGGTACTTTCAAGATTAGGAAACACCAAGTAAGCCCTTTTTTTTTTTTTTTTTAAACCATAGTTAGTTAACAATGGACATATTCTCAGTTTCTCCTGACATATATCAAAAATAATTAGGTACTGATGAACACATTTATCAAACAGACCAACACACTGGCACTTTCTAAGAAGTATGCACTGCTGGACAAATCAATATTCAGAATAGTCTCTGAGTCCAAAAGAACAGCAATAAGTAACCGCAGTACATAGTTCTGTAGTTCTTCAAGGTCTTTGCAATACTGGGATCATATCAGCTCATTCTTTTCATGCCAGTAACAATACTACCAATTTCACCACAGGAGTAAATTCCAAATCCCCTGGAAAGTTATGTGCCACCACATCCATTTTTAAAAGGAAAGCTACTCAAGAGGGTTTAAGCAAGTTGCTTATGTTCACTAACATATCCTTGGAAAATTTCAGTATCATACATCTGGATTTCTTCCATGCCTTTTCTTTTTTTTCCTTTATTTTCTGGGGTCTACATAAGCACTCCTCAAGCTGTGAAGCAAAATTTAACAGGAAAAAGAACCCCCAAATTAATTAAAAGTTAGTTAAATGAAGTTCATTTCGGAATAGCACAGTGAAAATGTGACACAAGAGATACACGATAATGAAAAAATAACTTGAACAATCACACCAAAAATGCTTGACAAGACCAAGAAACACTTCCCTCTAATTCAGGATAGAGCTTAGCAATGTGATCTGTACTAGTACTGCCACAAAGAGACTGGAGGAAATGAAGTCTCACTATCAGTTAGCCACAAAGGACAGCCCACATACGAACAGGAAAGTACAGCTGTCACACTCCTGTGAATGCCAGAAAGCTGTGAAAGCCACTGTGTATGATCCATGATGGGGTTGGATAGCACCACATCGCTTTCCACATGCTTAAAATCACTGGTTCTACTTCAAAGGCAATTAGCATAAGTAGATTTCTAGTTGCAATTTAATACAATGAGCCTACTTAGGAGATTATTAATATAAATAACAATTACTACTTCTGATGGAAACAGTCTTTAAAAGTTTCAAATTCTTTCCTTTTAAATGGATATGGAATGAGTCCACAAGGATTGGGATGTGGACTGGTTTTCCAGACTCAGCTGGAGTGTCTGCACTGACAGGTCATCGCTCCAGACACCAAGGCTGCAAACAGTCAAATTTCAGAGAAAATACAGAAATGATGACGATACAGCAACTGAGATGTAACAATTCATTGTAAGTATAGCTGTGTACTGCAAATATTTAGATCTTTTTGAGGAGCGTATGGCTTCATATATAAAAACCTACTGCTTCTATTCTCCTTAAGAAATGTCTAAGTACATAATTATAAAGTTTAGATGTAATTCCCATTTTAAAATGTCCCTAAATTCATATTTGCCCAGTAGACCATAACTCTCCAAAAGGGATCACTGTTATCTGCAGGATAAACTATTAACAGTTTAATAGCTAGTGGTTTATTAACTAATGGTTTAATGCAGTTTAAAGTTCTTAAAATTATTATCCCTGAAGTAAAATTAGATCTTTAAATAAACTTGGCTGGTGTTAAGCGTTTCATTTAAACTGAAGGTTCAAACACTGAGACACACTTCTAAGAGCAAAATCCCATCAAAAATGACTAAGGTTTCACAAAGTCTTACTCCTTTTTTCTTATCCTTCTTCCTAAAACAAAAGTTCTCACTTAGCATCACAACTTACAAGAATGAGTGAAATAGGCTTACAGTGTAAGAGCAGCCTGGGCACTACTTCTGTTAGAAATGAAAAGGTATTGGGAGACCTATTATGTGAAGGATCAAAGTGTACTGCTGTACAGTACTAGCAAAGACCTCCAGGCTATCATGCATTTTACACAGTATTGCCAGACTTTGCAATAAATGTTTGGGAGTTATCCCTGGAAGCTCCAGCTCCTGGATCCATGTGACTGCATGAAAATCTCACCTGTCAATAAAAAAATACACTTCTAAACCTTGAGATATTGGAGGGACTGAAGCAGTCATGGAAACCAGGCAGTAATGAGAAAAACTCCCAAATACACATCTCATGGGAAAACCAGAATCTTAGTATCCTTAATGGCTTAACTAAAGCTTTTTAACTGGCAAGACTGGAAACGTGGCCTATATGTTACGTGCTTTATGACCACCATCTTCAAAAACTTGTGCTTCCAGCTCAAATCACTGTTGTCCCATTTAGTAGCATAGCTACAAAGTCCCGAGTATGAAATACATCAATCAGCATTGCTGTAAGAGCCCTTATGCAGAGGCTCATCTCATAGTAAAAGCATGTCTTTGCCTCTTCAGCTTGCAGTACAAAACTGAAGGTATAGCGGCAGAAGAACACTGCAGACACACTGCTAATATATTTGATGTATTCCAGAGCCCTCCTAATCACTGCTAATTTCTAGCTGTTCTAAAGTATATCCGCCACAGTCCAAAAATCCTAATCCAAGGAATCATGTTTTCCCAAATATACTTAATTTTGAATTCTGGGGTTTTTTTTCAAAATTATTTATTGCAAGAAAAATTCTACAGTGTCCACTTTCATGCACTTTAGATATGAATATAAACACAGCAGATCAACATCATAAAATATATTTTTATGTCCTATCTTTGGTAATGGCTTTGGAAACATTTTTGTTTACATAGAAAAGCGAGTAACTGAATTTCCTGTTCTCTGCATTTTCAGAGATAAATGTTGTCAATATACTAGTAACTTAAAGATAGGACTGTGAATAGGTCTAAGATGCATCTTTTCTCATTTCTAAATAACCTTATTTGAATGAGTCTCATTCACGTAAGAAAAGCTGTCAAAATGTGATGTATATGATGGCTATATGTCTTCAAAATAAGATTTGTAGTGTGAAACTTTGAAAGAAGGAATCAAAGAAAATCATTATTGAAGAACAAACATACTTGGAGGATCCAAAACTGTCAAATAATGTTCCTTAGCTATCGCCAGCTCCATACTGGGGAGTCACCTTAACCTGTATGTATGTAATCACTTGTACCATATTAGTTAATTTTTCAGTTAACCTTCATGTACCATAAATGCAAAATAGTAGAGCTGACAAGAAAGCCTATCCTCTTACTTCCTAATTGAAGCGTAAGCCACTACAAGAACAGTGACAGAACAGGCTGTCTCCAATTCTCTAACGAAATGTGGGCTGGAATTCGCCTACCAGGAATTACTAAGATACATATCCGAAGCTATAGCCTGGTAGTCTTTAAAAGAGGATTGTGCAAAGAGATTAAGAATTAAAACCAAAAGGTAAGTACTGATTAAAGCACGCTCTCACAAGAAAAAAGAACACCAAACTTCCCCCAAAAAGCACACAATACTGCAGATGTCTATTCATTTTGTTTGACGGTATTTAGAGACAGGACTACAACAGAAGTTACCAACGTCAGCAAAGCTGCATTATGATGACACAGTATAATTCTTCTGAGAGATTTTGATCACAAATACTAAACACAGTCAGTAACTAAAGTGTAAAAAAATAAAAACAAATTATCAACCTCCCCATTCAAAACCAAAGATAACAGAGCCGTAATAAAAACCGCAGGAGAAAAGAAAATTTGACATTAAAACTTCTTTGATATGTGGATCATAGAAGCAGTTCATTATAGTAGCTTCTTGGAAGTTGCCTCAGTAATTGTGTAAAACTGCTGCCATGTGTATACACAATATGACTTAATGCAAAAAAAAAAAAAAAAACCCCAACCTTCTAAAACGGAAACTTCATGTTACTCTGAAAGACCCTGATTTAAAATCATAGTCAAGTTGATATTCAGTGTAATGTTTAAAAATAGCAAATTACAGTACAGGAACACAGTATACAAGACAAGAAAACAAGCACATGGTAACCCTACTGACTGAAACTGGCTTGTGAAATTCCAATGAGCAAATTAAGCTAACAAATACTTTGCTTTTGAAACCTAATGTGCAAAGGTGGTTAAAGTCTACTGCAGCAGCACCAGCCCATACATTTGGCTCCTACACTTAGAAAAGGTGCTCATTTCGTTTACTGTTTCTTGGTGGACAAAGAAGCAGTTGGTAAATACACTTGTATTTCAGAATAAATACATACAATATTAAAAAAAGAAAAATACACCACAGATTTCCAGTGCAAAACTTCCAAGTAATAGCAAAATATCACCCAACAATTTATTGAAACCATTAAATAGCTTAAATGGTTAAATTCCTAGCTGAGAAAAATAAGATTACATGACTTCTGGGCCGCTTGGAAAACACATCATTTGAAAATGTGACTAGAAAAGTATGTGTTTACCAAATGAAGAAAAAGCTGAGAAGCTGCAGCAGACAAATTAAATAGTAGAGAGTAATCAATCACGGTGCTAAAATGATAGACGACAACTAAACTGAAGCCCCAGGGAAGTACAAACACAGAGCCATTTGGCAAAATTAGGTTGCATAACTAGCATATCTCAAAGCAGTACAGAATCTAAATCCGTGTCAGAGATCTCACATTAAAAAATGCAATGCTGTGTCTGTAATACAAGATGGATAGAAAAAAGAAAAATGAGGTTTTGAGGCACAGAATTTTGTAAGCATGAGTCAAAGAGAATATACTACTCTTATTTTGTCTCTGTTTTGGTTATCGTGTTAAGACTATTCAAAAACCTTTACACGATGTAAATGTTACTGTATAATTTACCAGAAGTTCATAATTCTACTGTGGGAGAAAAAACATTTAAAAAAAAAAGTGAAACCAATTTAGGGGAAGACCTCATTAAAGAATTCAGGTAGTGTGAACACTCAAATGAAGTATTTTATCCAAGCCTACAATATATGCACATGAATTGTAATAGGCAATGACAAAACCTGGGAGCACAGGGAATGAGGGCACTTCCCTGTGCTTCTAGATTACTATATTGCAATGAAAGATTGAAATCGTAATGTAAGGGAAGATTATTGTGATTAGTAGAGGAGACTCAGAAACCACAGGCTCATTTCTTTCTGAAGGCTCATAAATTCAACTTTTACAAAATTGACCCTTCCAAAACTAAGGAACCCTTCATTTAGCTACTTCATCTCTGGTCCATTACAGACCTCTAGATATAATATGGTAAATGGTAAAATATTAAACATGGTAGTTTTCAAAACAGGTATTAGGGTAAACAACGGTAACATTGCATGCTCATGAGCTAATGGTAAGTCTAACATGAATTTAGCTTTTCTACATATAATGGAGTCAAACTGCCTGTACAATAATTTTCAGCAGGCCAAGCCTCCTCTCATCTGCTCGCAGCGGAGCGTGGTTTGGCCATCCTCCTCCTCCTATATTAGCACTTCGTTTGTGCAGTCTCCTGATTTATGTCACATTATCTGAACTTGCCTTTATTAAACAAGAATAATGAAAAAACTGTTATTAACCAGCAGCTACCAAAGATGTCAATTATTTGATAAACCAAAGTGTATGGCAGATGAAATTTGACTGCTGCTATGTGAGGATAACGGACACCTTTTTTGGAACACATATTGCAAGATTTTTTCCCTCATCCACAAAGGATGACTGCCATCTTTTGCAATATCAAAGCCAAATGACCAAAGCCTTTGCATTTAAAGCATAGATGAGAACAACTAAACCCCACAAAATATAGTATATATTACAACTTTTATTTTATCCTTTTCTTAATAAGAACAGTATTAATTTTATTTTCTTTCTATAATCTGGAATCCAAGATTTTTGCCTCTCAGCACTTGATATTTTAAATTTTAGGTTTTAATTCAGGTTGAGAAAAAAGTATTTTAAAAAAAAGATCCACAATTTATCAATCCCAGTGTCAGAAGAATGACTTGTTCCTTAGCGTATGAATAACACACAGTTCACAAGGGTGTTTTAAGCAGGCCCAAAGGTAGCATACATGAACTTTCCCCTACATGGCAGAATGTATAGCTTGATCAAGCTGGTAACATTGCTCCTCACTGATGATGGATGAGATAAATGTAATTTTATTTCTGTTTTATTATTCTAATTTCCCATGTATATTCCAAAGAGAGTGTTAAATAAATCAGACATTACAAACATTAAATAACAACTGTACAGTTTCATTTCTGTAATTATATATTCACTGTTAGATCATCTGTAGTTTATAATCATAATACCATGACTGATAAAATTAACTGATGGATAGTAAGAAAAGTTTCTGTTAACCTATTCTGCCAGCAGGAGAGAGAGAATTTGTATGTGATGGAGTACCAAGAATAGTTGATTAATTTTTTCTCACTATACACAAAGAAATCTATGCTATTCTGAAACAGCTGCCTGTGAGTTCTGGCCTCTTGACGCAGGAATACAAGTGAGGAGAAAAATCTTCGAGCATCTGCAGTGGTGAAATTTAGTTTCTACAAACATGTCTGTAACAACTCCTGGATTTTTTTATACATACATCAGTTGAATTATACAAATTGTTTGGAATTGCTAATATTTATGCATGTAACTATCAGTCATCTGCTGCCAAAACTTAAGATCTGGGGGAAAAGTATAACTTTCTGGTTGAACTTTGGTTGAAGTTATCCCATGCGTTAAATAACAACTCCCAAAAGTTCCACTATATCTTTCTGCAAGTCAAATAAAAATTGCAAGACCTGACCCACATTATACTATGTTGCAACCCTTCACAAATTCCTCAGATACAGGTATACGGCATTATTCTGTGCATTTTTACCTGACAATATCAATAATGCTCTTGGTCTGCAGAGTATCTATTTGATACTAGAAAAAGCAAGCTCAAAATTTGCCAAAGATCAGGAACATTCTGCAATGCAGCTCTGCCAAGAGGAAGAGGAGATAGCCCTATGTGGGAGATGTGAGGAGAAACTATGAAATTGGAGCAGATTAGCTGTATAGGTAGAAGACTGGAAAGATAAAGGGTGCAGAGAGGTGTGATAGCATGTAGGGAATATAAACCACAAGAGTCATGGTGGGAAAGAAGAGAAAATGGAAGTAAAGTATGACTGACAGAAGAAGCAATGGAAAGTTAAGAGGAATAAATAAGTAAGAGTTTTGAGAAGTTTTTTTAAAACTGATTTTTTTTCTAATGATCTTCTGGAACATATGTATGATTCCTTATATGTCTAAAAAGTGCCTAATGGTAGCACAGTTTAGTACTTTGTATAAATAATGATACAGATTTTCAATCAAGCATTATGTTGCCCTCAGCTTCAGTAAAGCACCACACATTTCCTTTCATGTCTAATTAAATGCAATGTTAAAACCCATCACTGAACTTGGTTGCTCAGAGAGATACCGGCCATTTTTTGGCTACTGAGGTTTATACATATTCTTTTCCACCAGAGTTTTATTTTTACTGCTTGCCAAAAAACATTCAAGACTTATTTTATCCAAAACTATTCTGTTCTACACACCAGTTTAGCTAAATGAATAGATATTTTGTACGCTACAATAAAATTCCTTCAGCTCTACTGCATGATATACTCTCAAATACATATTCTTTAAGCAGAATGATGCTGGAGAGCACATATTCTCTGTACATTACTTACTGTCCACAATCTTCTACCACAAAAAGGCAGGCTCTATTAGCACCTAGCATAGAGGAACTGTTTTGTTGGAACTGTTAATAGAAATGCCTTAACACACATTCACCCGCTTCATTTCTCAAAGGGTATGTTGCCACCTTTTAATACCCAGTAATGCAGTACACCCATATAACCTGCTACATTTCCCAGGGCATATTAGGATTGGCAATAAAAGCACTGTCTGTTCACTACTGTACCACGACTAGTACTTCACCAGCAGCCTGGGATTTCTTTCAAAGGACATCAATAATATGATTCACAACACAACCATGGCTCATATTCTTGTCTGAGCTAGTAGTCTTAATTACCTGATGTTTTATAAAGCTGTAGTTACCAAAGGCCAGTGCAGCCATGCATTGTGATTGGTCATACTATGCAGTGAACAGTACAGCTCTGACTAGGGCAGTTCAGAATAACTAGTCAGTGATTAAGCGGTTAACAGAAACCCATAAAACGCTCTTACTTGTGTCCGACTCAACAGGATCTGACTACGCTGATAAACCTAAGTGTTTTTCTGCAAAATTTCAGGGGTGAGCAAATGTTACGTTTTTAGCTTGGTACCTTCTAGTATTACAATTCACTTTTAATGAGAAGGCAGCAGCAGTATTTTCAGTATGGGCAGTGACGAAGACACATTGTGTGGATTATCTGGGCCTCTAACCTAAGATGATTATAGGATTAATAAAAGTCTACCCCTGTGAAATGAAACCCAATTGGATAAAAGGCAGAAATGCTCACTGCACTGATTTCTTACACTTGTTAAAATAACTGCAAATAAGAAAAAATAATTTAAAAAACTGAAGTACAAATAGTGTTTAGCTTCAGAGTATGTAATTCGGTCACTTACTGTTCACAATAAAGACTGTGTGCTTAACTCTCTTCTCTTTGTTTATTCAGGACTCCACGTTTCTGTAAGAAAAACAAATACATGCATTTATAATCTACATAAAATTAATTACCTAGTTTCATTTGTGCCACAGAAGTTTGCCATTTTCATATTCAGTTTTGGCTTACTCCAAGACTTAAAGCCTTGGGTTTTTGTGAAAGCATCTAGAAGAGAAAGTCCACATCGCTCCTTTTCCTGAAAAGGCAAAGTTTCCAGTCTTAGGTACTGTTAATACGTGACGAGTTGACACTGGCTGGACGCTAGGTACCCACCAAAGCCGCTCTCTCACTCCCCCTCCTTGATTGAACAGGAAAGGGAGAATATAACAAGACTTGTGGGTCGAGATAAGGACAGGGAGAGATCACTTAACCAATTACTGTCACGGGCAAAACAGACTCGATTTG
>JAVKLA010000062.1:6312326-6330506 GCA_034782735.1 Sagittarius serpentarius | reverse complement strand
CTGTTATCCCAGAGGCGCTACCACCGTCGCTGATGGGCTCGGCCTTGGCCAGCGGCGGGTCCGTTCTTAAAGCCGGCTGGCGTTGGCTGTATCGAACACAGGGGAAGCTTCTAGCAACTTTTAAAGAAGCCGCCCCTGTGGCCCCCCCGCTACCAAAACCTTGCTACGTAAATCCATTACATGATAGCAACAGAGATGGGAAATCCACAGGTTCAGGGGACAAATCTCTTCTGAAACCTCACACCAAATTCTGAGCATATGAGTTGCATCTGGGCACCTGCAGCTCTCCCCAGTTCAGGGAAGGTGACAGGCTTTCGTACCTGGGAGGCTAGTCAAAATTAAATTCTCATGCTGTATTAGATCTTGGCTGGATTACCCCATTAGACTGAGGAGTCAAGGAAGAAACAACATGTACCTCCAATGACAGCCCCAGCCTCCCCCACCGCTTCTGGAGGAGAGTGGGACATGCTGCAGAGGGGTGTTTGATGCCTTGCTCCCATTGTTTCACACAGGCAATTAGCATAATAAGCACTGATCACAGCACAACAGCTGCTTAGCCCGTCTTGGGCAGTTTACAGGCATTACAACAGAGGTGAGTTTTAAGGCAGGATTTGAAGGAGCACAGCATACTGGCTTTGCAGATTTTTACTATTAACAATTTTCATGAATAAAGGTTGCATGAGAGAAGGGAGAAAATTGGGACGGATGGGCAATAAGGGTTGCAATAAGGGCAACGCTGATGTGAAAGAGCAGGCAGAATCAAGCTGTGAAGGCACTTAAATGTGAAGATGACCAATTTTGATGCAGTTAGAAAAGGAAGCCAAATGCACAGTTACCGAGACAGGTAAATGTATTTTTAATTTTGCATCAACTTTGTCAGAGGAAAACAAAACTGCCGTTACCTAAAATTGTCAAACTATATCACATCAACCCTTATTCTGGTCTTTAAAAAAGGTAAATCATGATTCCATCCAGCATCTCACTCTAAATTAACCAGGCTACCATCTTTTGTGACTCGATAAAGGATTCAGAACATAAATGATTAAAAAAAATAAAATCTAATTTTCTCTTTTTTAGTAAAGAACTAATATTGCCTTCTCTATAGTTCTGTCAATATCTATGATAGGCCAGAAAACACTCGCAAGGCAGTCTACTGAAGAAACCTCTCAGGTAACAAGTTACAGCTGTTTGGAGCCGAGGGCTATAGAGTCCATGAGTCTGAAGCATACAATATTATCTTGTTATTAAGTTTTAAACTTTTTTGAACTGTAGAGATTAGCTCTTCTATCTAACAGCCTATTTCATTACATCCTAGAAATCAGTGAGGAGCTGTGGAGCACTCAAACAATGCAAAGTTAGCTGGACAATGATACGAAACTGTTACTCCAAAGGGTTCAGAATAATTCAGACGCTAGTGTAAAACTCAGCTGTGTGATCAACTTATTTCTTTCCCAGAGCTCGTAATACATCTGACAATAGTCTTAGCAGGCCTTACATAACTTGGTGCTCCTTATTAGCCGTATAAAGTGTCCTGGTACACGCCATGACAGACCTAATCTGAACTACTGTACTTTAAATACCTCTTGAAGAGGGTTCCACCAAAACTTTGCCTCTCCCTGTCATTCAAGCCCTCCCAAACGGAGGGATCTGAAATTCAGATGCACTCAGAGACAGGTTTCAATTAAAAGCTCTAATCCCAGCCTTCTCCCAGGGTTCAGAGCCAGGGTTTTGGTTCAGGTCTCTCTGTACATCTTGCATTTGAGTAGAGGTAGCTGCAAGTGCCTTAGAGAAATTAACACACAGAGTCATACCTGCTCTGCAGTACACTGTCTCAATCCTCCCCTCTGTTTCTCTAAGCTGTCTGTGTCAAGCTGTGTCATATTATTACTGAGCCTTTCAGAAGATTAACTATTTCCTTCTGCTGCAAAAACAGAAAATGGAAAGGAAAGACACGTTTACTTGAGTATTAGTTGTAAATAACGTAACAAAAATACAGGTTATGTGCTAGAGCAGCAAATGTAAGCGAAACCACGGTTAAGTGTGGTGCTTCATCAAGTGCAAACAGAGACAGCCCGCCTGCTCCCTTGAAGTTGATAGACGGAGTTTCCAAAACATATGAAAAACACAATGCAGATCTGGAATAAATAAGTAAAAACTAATCAATAAAAATCAACAATTATCAAGGAGACTAAATACCAGCACTCTTTGCAAGGATTTGCAGAGCTAAAATATATAAAGAGAAATAAACAGGAAAGATTCGCATTTCTAGAGAAAGATTAAAAAAATTACCAGAGAAATTCAACTGTGTTTCTATCACTTACTATGAAACACAGGCTATTTTTTATGAGATGTGTTGGAAGATTAATTCATTCACCCTTGGTTGTGGACTCCTGTGGGTCTTCAGTGCAGGAGATCCCCTGCAGTGACAACTATATTTCCAGAGCTACAAATAGCATCTGTCACACCGCTAGTATCTTCCAAGGCTCCATTTTCGTTTCAGTAATATTTGCAAGGGAAGAGTTTTCCTAATGAAACCGTAGGAAATATCAACAGAAACACATATTGATATGCCTGAATACATCTTGTAATATCCCTTTGAAGCGTAATCTATATTTAACAAATGATATCTACAGCAGATACTTTAGGGCATGTAATTTTAGGGTAAGTAATCATGTAAATGATCTGCAACTTTTACTTCAGTTAGTCATAAATATATGCAAAAGCAACCAAAACAAAGCCTTTTTTAGTTAATTCTAAGCTCTCTGTTCCCAGTTACCTTTAGCAGTAACCAATTATGGAAACAGTTCCATTAAGCTGGGGTAGAAGACCTGGACCTCTAAAACAAACAAAGTTCAGTCAGCTACACTGAATTTAAGAATATACATGCATATCTTTGCTCATGAAATGAAACCCTGTTCCATTGCAAGGAAAGGATTCTTTGCAGTTTTTGTCAGGAAACCCTTGTTTAACTCATACAGAAACAGAGTAGATTTTACAGGTGACAAAGAACATTTTTAGCATCATGGAATCATAGCGGAAAATAAGCCTCCTTCTATTACATGCTTCAGTAATCACTGTGAACTGTAATATAAAAGACAAAAGGGAAGTTACATGGTAATTAAAGATTTCTCAAGATCTTTTAGGCCATCTGCAGTTTCTTTACTATTTTTAAAGCCAGGAAGAACTGTGTGATCTTTTACAAACTCCACGAAGAAACAATTTTTGTCTGTTTAGGATTATGGGCTAAACACTCATTAGTAGAGCACATGGCTGTTATTCAAATATTTTTTTTCTCTCTCTTCTTTCAAACACTGAGGAATAATTTTGCAAATTGAATCTCTATACTCTGAAGTAATAAAGAGCTGCTAATACATCATCATTATGGTTTAGTGACAGTTTGAGAGCACAAGTGGACAACATTTTTGTTATGAAGAACTAAGAGCTGTGGAAATCAGATTCAGGAGGGTTTGGGTTTTGACAGAGCTGAAATTTAGCCCAAGTTTGCTGAGGAGTTTCTTGATCATTCATACCTGAGGAAATCCCTTTATGTGGCATATCTAGAAGGTTTTGAATAAACCATTTTGAAATTTTGGATGGCAAAATGAGAAAATATAAACCAAACTTCAAACAAGAGCAGCTGGTGTTTAGCCTACTGAATTTAGCAATGCAGCCTCAAAGCCCCACTCCAGTAGTGTTAGAAATTAAAATGGGAATTTCAAATTCTATTCTCTGCTTTAGAATTATTTGTAAGAGAGAAAATCAGATTAATTGAAAGTGGAAGTTATACAGTATTATGAATAGACTGACATCCTGTAAGACATAGAACTGACATCTGGGAAAATGAGGCTAGCATTCGATTATGAAGTTTAAATTAGCTAATAACCAGTACAGTCAGGATAATTTCTAGTTGCACAATGTACAACAAATTAAATGTATTTTGAAAAAAATGGAGTTGTAGGCATTTATTAATTGCTTCACATATTGAAACAGAAATTGTCATACATTATGAACTTTACAGTCCTTAATCATATGCATAGTCTAGTATTTTATGGGCTTAATTTTCTCAGCATAAACTTTTTACTGTGAGTAACATTGATTTTGTTGAAGCCTCAAATAAGTCACAGAACAGATCTGAGGATTAGTTTAGAAGGGATTTAAAGCACACACTGTGAATCTCTATACAACCACCACTTAAAACACTATCCGTTCAGGCCCAGATGGATTGCTATGGCAACAGAATACCAAATACCAGGTTTGTAACTAACAAAAATGTAAATTATTGATGAACTCAGAGTTGTCTCTCTTGGACACCCTCCTATTCAAATACCAAACCGTATGGTTAGAGTACAAAGAAAAGGTTGATATGCAATTTCCCCAGCACAGTGAGCACTAATCCCAAAGGATTTCATTAAATCTTTTGGCTTAAATTTTTATTCTTGGAACAGCAGTCAGCAAGCAGGGATTACATTAAAACAGGCACTATTGAGGTCATTACTGCCTGAATTCAGGCTTGTAATATAAAAAAAAACAGAAACTAATTTTAAATACACCTCCACCAAAACAACCCTAAAGAGTAGTCCTCTAAGTTACCATATATTAGATGACAGCATTCTTCCCATCACACCCATCACCTAGCCAGTAGGAAATGACAAAGAACAGTACAGAAGAGGAAAAAGCAATATATAGATATTATCTGATAAAGAGGTACACATATCATGGTAGAGGTGATTGTGCACAACCAAGTTGCAGAATAACGAATAAAAGGAGGCTCAGTAGTCTGATATTCTGTAAACCGAAATCCAGAATAAAAAGTTCTCTAGCAAATAAGCAAAGCAGAAAAAAAAAGTACTTATTGTCATCTTTATTGCAAATTTCATGAGAAGTCTGATAAGGGAATAAGTAGTGCCAAAGGTAAGCACTTCTATGGACCCCCTTTCTTGAAAAGCCTCTCGGACTGTATACAGAATGCAATTAACACAGTGAGTACCACACAAAAATACACCCACCACAGCTCTCACATTTTGGACTGCAACAGTCCAGAGGGTTTTAAAACCACCTAAGGCTTTAAAAAAAAATAAAAATTCTCAGATGTGTGCCTGCCATTAGGTGTCAGCATACAGAGAAGCAATATGGCAAACTTCTACCTATAAGAGCTTGTTACCAGATCGTCTGTCCTTTCAAAACTAGGAGAAAAAAAAACAGGACAGGGAGTTAAGTTTGTGGAAATAGATAAATATGGATGCACGCTGCTGGTTTTCCTATGGGAAAGGAAACAACTGTTGAAACAGGAAATGAAAGAGAAGATAAACAAAGACAAGGAGCCATTTTTTAAGACAAAGGAGAAATTCAGAGCAACAGAACGAAAAAGAAAAGATACTGGTTGTACCACACACTTCCTGGTGGGGCAGGAGAAATTCTTCCATCTCATTCATACATGTGCATTTATTCAGCACAGTATGTAAAGACAGAGTACCTATACAGGGGAGCTGCCATTTGGACAGCCATTTAGGTTTACAGATATTAACCGCCCATTCAGTCTGTGGCTCGGCCATCCCTACCCTGTGGCCCACGTGATTAAAGTCGAACACAGTTCTCAGCTCCAGGGATTTCTCTACTTAGTGAAGGACTCTGCTTATTGCAGAATTTGTCTTCTGGGAGTACTTTTTACAATACCAGCAATGAAGCTGCTTTTTTTGGCCTCTGTTCACTTGTATTTAGTTACCTGCTGCCTAATGTTCAAAGATGCTGCTCACTCGTGTCTTCCTCAAAATTTCAGTTCTTAGCGGATTAAAGATCCAAGGGTTTCAACTCCATGGAGGCTCTGCGCTCCTTTTTCCACAGGAAACTAGCTAGTCTTTTCTTGTTTATACTCCACACCTCCATCTGACATACTGTGTTTCCGCTACACACAACTCAAACACAGGCTAAAGAGTAGCTACTAATCCTCAGTAAGTGGTAGCTGCTCCTCTATCCCAGCTGCGTGGTGCTTCTCACATTCTCAGCTTCTGTTTCTCCTACTAGCACTGCCCAGAACACGCCTTGCTGCCCTCCTTGGTTCTCAGTCCTGGTGGATTCCGATTTCCTGTTGCTCATCAATAGCTTTTTCCAGCTTCTGCTTTACTCTCACGCTTGGCTTGATGTTAAAAGAGCCATCCACTCTGATATTTCAATCAACCACACTTAGGTCAGTATCATAACTTCATGATCAATAAACAATCACATGAATCAGTGGGCACTAAAAGATTCTCTTTTCATGAAAGAAAACGTATTAACGGTGATAATACAGCCAGTGACAATGCAGTCACAAATGGGTATCTGAATGAACTTAAGTTCTTATGACAACTCTTGGCCATATGCAGGAATGCCAAGGGATTATCAGAATTTTGGGCAGCACTAGCATTCCCCCCAGTATCTACCCAGGAAAAGATATGGCTTTTCCTCTACTAACACCCATTTCACAGTGAAACTACTGTAGTTCTGCTGTATAAATGAGTTGTCAGACGTGCCAGAGACGTGGATGTACACCAAATGTGGCACAGACGCCCAGGAAATCTTTGCATATGACAGACCTTTAGAGTAGACAAGTTGGATGTGTTCACACTATATAGGGACACTTCAACCACTTTCCTGCATCTGCCATGTAGCAACTGTGGAGCTACTCTGGGAAGAGTCTTCACAGTGCATAGCTTGCCATTCCCACTTTGTGATTGCTGGGTATGTCTCGGCCATTTTCTTAGAAAACAGTAGAATTTTCAAACTTTCCATGAAGCCTGAATTTTTCCAATTGTCAATATGAACACATGAGAATACTGCTAACATTATTAGTAATAAAAAGCTCTAAATAAACTTCATACATCAGAGTATAACTTCATTTTCCTAAGTGAAAGTTTCAAGGCTTCAGCTGAAACAACCAGCACTCCTGACATGGCATTTCATCAAATTTAATTCCAAATATTTTCAGGCTTTCCTAGACCAAAAGGTAAAGAGTTACCATTATTTTCTGAGTCATTTTAGAAAAAAGAAATCCAGTTCTCCACAAGTTGCTTCATAACACTATTTAGACTAGATTTCTTGGGTTATATGAAATGATAAGAAAGTAGTTCGTAGCAAAATTGGTTTCAGAAGTCATATTTAGGTTGCTTGTTACAGTTATAGACCAAGATTTATTTAGAGGCACAGTCAAGGTTTTTGATCAGTCTCCCAAATCCTTGCTAGAAAGATAACATAGATCTTTACATCAATAGCTGGGTATTTTATGGAACTAACACATGCCATCTAACTGTAGACACTCCAAAGAACTTCAGTACCTTCGATACATACTCAGCTGCATTTCAGTGTTTGGAGATTCACAATCTAATTGCTTTTATCACAGGACCAAAGAACCTGCTGCAATCCACTGCAGGAAGCGATGCTGCTGATCTTTTTGTTCTGGAAGTTTGGCGTGAGGGTTTTAAAATTTATTTCTCAATTCTACTTTACAAAAATGCACTAACATGGGCAAGCAATTCACCCATAAAACCTGATACTGAGTATCAGCACCTCAGCAGATTAAGCAATGTAATCTATGGATGAGTCGTCCTAATAACCTTTCTATATTACACTAAAGAGACTTACAGTGGCAACAACATCAATATTTGCTGGCCATTTAAATACATCCCTTCAAAGATAACTTTTTAGAGTAAGAGAAAATCCTAAACAGACTTATTCTGAGGTTTACCTGGATATGTACACTAAAAGAAGATAATTCATCATTGGTATAATGTTAACCCACATTTTCTCTCATATACTTTAAGTTTTATTCATGCTGCTGTTTTAATTTTCCTAAAGAAAATTATTAAAAAGAAGTAAGAAAGTCTACGAAGTCTGAATACAGACAAAACCAAGTTACTGCCTACGCCTTCCTTTACTAATCCAAGAAGTTAACAGCCTACATACCGCTCAGATTTCTGGTGAGCAGCAAAACAAATCCTATAAAAACAGGTACATCAATTTCTGAAGCTGCTATCCATGATCTGTCACATTCATTTTAATGTTGTTTGCTCTGTGCCCACCATGCAATATCCTTTGTTGCACACCAACTGCTCTCTGCTCCCTTTCACCTTTCTGTAACTATCTGGGGGCTTCATATCCCAAGACTACTGTTTTGAACCTTCATGTGAAATTTCAGTACTCTTACGGTCACAGTTGGCTTTTACTTTTTGTTGAACAACATTTTAAACTAATAAGAGAATGAAATGTCATCATCTTAAATGAAGATTTTTCTTTACAAGAAGAGATGATACATTGTACCCTTCTGTGGTCAGCAGCAGCAAAGAATGAAAAACTCAAAATTAATAACCAAACTGGAAAGCACTGATCTTTTGTACTGGTACTAAAACTTATTTATAACAGGATCACTAAATAAAGTAAGCATACTTCAAGATTTTAAAGATTTCTTTCCAGTTACAACATATAATACTTTATTAATTCATTTACCAAAAAAATGTTTCTAATCACTCGACTATGGTTTAGCATTAAACTAACTTTATCATAAGAAAACAGCAAGCAACTTATACCATCATCAGTGGAAATACTTTACAACCTTATGGCTAGACAATTAGGATGTCAAAATCATGAGCAATTAGTTAAAAATCTAAAAATGTTTGCAGCCTTCTAATATTTATGTTAAAAAATTAACTGTGGTATTTCTGTCTTTGATACATTTGTCATAAAAATGGATTACTATTACGAGTCTGTTGTATAAACATCACAAAGTCTGTTGGAAAATATGAATTCATCTTGTACCATGTTATTTGTCTTACTCAGCATATTAGAATATTAGCCCTCCTTACAGTTAGTAAAAAAACCCTTAAGCAATTGTTAAAAATTGCATTTAGGTAAGTTACGGTTCTATAGTACAAAGATGTAAAGAAAAAAAATAGATTAGCATGAAAGTAACAGGATTTGTGGAGATGCTGCTGAAAATTAAAGAACTGAACAGACTAGTTTTTGTAAAACTCTTATATTCGTATGTGTCACATTCGTCACAGCCTACTCCTGACACTGTCAAGTGTCTTTCTTATTTAGTACCGTCCAGAACTTTATTTTTTCCATGACTCTCACTGTAGCAGACAGCAGCGTCTCCTGGAAGGGGCAGTATAGAGTGCCATTACAGAAGTAAAAAAGAGGTGGGCTGATCAGTATCACTGGTCCTTAAACACAAGTAATGAGATGACCGGTCAGTAGATCTTTCTGGTTCTTCAGTGTTTTTCTTTTGCCTACATGCAGAGGAGCAATCACACAGACACCAACAAATAAACCAAACCAAACGAAAAAATAGTAGACAGAAGCAGTGTCTGGGTATAAAACACATGAATGCCAAGAGCAATGCAAACTGGAGTTTACAGTCAGGCTACAACTTGCTGAAGAAACGTACCACTTAAATGACAAGAGTGAACCTTGTGTGACAAATGACAGCAGCCTGTGAAAAGTACTCTGTGGGTATGTAAGTGGCCACGGTTGCAAATGCTACCTTGATTCTCAGAAGCTGCAAAGTCAACTCAGCAGCAGCTGCACAGTTCAGCAGAAATGTCTCATGCCCCTGAGACAGATGGTCATCAGCCTGGCTGGCTGTGCAAGGGAGAGAATTTACTCATCACAACTCTTAACCAAGCACAGGTGATGGCTCAGTGTAGTGTGGCTAAGTCATGGTACTTTACATGTTAGTGGTACACAGTAACATACTACCTGGCAACCTTGGCTTCCTTCTCTGGCCAACAAATTGGGTAGGGCTGGCATCTAAAGTAAATTTCATCTTCACACTTACGGGAGCACAGTAAAAATTTTAACTAGCCTATTGCTGCTGGGATTTGTGTCTAAATTCATAATTGTGTAACATCATCTAGAGATACCATTTCAGTACCTTAAAACATTTCTTCACACAATGTGTACACATGCCTGACAAATGCATCTGATTTTGCAATCCTAGAGATGAAACTTTGAAGCATCATGACTTTTTTCATCTTGAAACTACAAGCAAAAACCTAGAGACTGGGGAATTCTGGCAGACCTTTTAATCACAGGTATCACCCTGGCCTGTCACAGAAGAGCTTAACAGCCAATCCTTGCAGATTACATGCAAAGATATTATTACAAAAAGCAGGATAAGAGACAAGTGGTGGTTTTGCAAGTCTACATAAAGAAAAAAAGGAAGCATCAAGTCCATATTCAGCAAATCTGATAGCCTAATAAAAAAGTACCACATTAGACATTGCAGTGTCAAAGTACAGATGGCTAGGAAGATTAAAAGAGGTAGTTATCGTTATTGTTCCTTACATAGCTGAGTAAAGAAAAGACATGTTGATATTCCATTTGGCTATAAAATCAACTTCCTCAGCTAGATATTGCCAGAAGGAATCTAATGGAAATGTCTATTTAGTGAAAATCAAATAATTACCTTGTAATTACCATCTCATGTGTCACATTTAATGTTAGCATCTCTGAATCAAGGAACATTCAAGAAAGGTCTATTTGAAATCCCTAAAAAACCCATATGGTAAATATTTTAATTGGGCTACTTTTACTAATGAAGCTAAGTATTCCACATAGCAATATTTCTCCCTCTTTGTAGAGCCAAATGTTAATGTAAACCACCCTTTTAATTTAATCTTCCTATCCATCTTGAGGAACCTGTTTAATTTTTGATTATTAGATTCTCTGAAATAAAGCTTGTTCAGACCAAACTTTAGCCACTTCATAAAAACTACTGATTTGCACTCAAATAGCACACTGGAGCAGTTTGAAGGGAAAAACCATGTGTTCTGTCTCAGCTGATGTATCGTGTAATTTGCTGAGATTCTTTCATTGCAATTTGCAAACACATTAGCTAAAACTATAAAAAAAAAAAAAAAGCAATCTGTACTACCCATGGCCCAGAAGAGGCAGAAGCAGAAAGTTAGAAAACATAACAAATGTCTGAATCCTTCTGAGGCAGGGACATACTCTACCTCAACACAGAACATCATTATCCAAACGTGCCTCATCTGTTTTTCTAACTGGCAAAGCAAGTCTGGCCACTGAACACCTAACACTGCAATATATTCTTAAAACAGGCTGTATTAGACATTTAAGGAGGGGCCTAGAGAAGGCAAACTTACGTTAGACTAATTCAGGGGAGCAACACTGCAGTTAGGTTATGAGACTTCTTCTAGTCCCTTTGTCCAGTTTCCGCAGTTCCATCCTCAATTCTGTAATCAGTCTAGCTCTTGAGGGGGATTTATATCCATTTCTTCTTTCTGTATGAAACTTCTGTAACACCACAGATCTCACAGCAATCCCAAAAAAGGGAAGCTGCTTAACACTGAGATGCTGAAGTCCTCTGCTGAATGATCCAATGCTGATTTTAGCAGGTCCCACTAAACACGTTTTAAGATTTTTTACTTTTTTTTTTTTTTTAAACAAATGTAAGGGAATACATTGTGAGTAGGAAGGTACATGTAAATGTAGCTTTGGTAAACAGTCAGATGAGAGTGTAACTGCATTCATGGACAGGAAGGGACAGCATAACAGACACCGCTACGCAGAATGATTGCTTCAGCATCTCTCAGCATGGATTTTAAACAAATCAAGAAAACACCACATGATGTATCTAAAATTGCATTCCAGCATCTGGCAAAAAGGAAATATCTGTTAAAGATCATCTAGTTCAAGGAAGCCCTTAATATGAGTTTCTGTAAAAAGAGAACTTGAAATTGCCTGTCAACAAATCAGCAGATGCCCTTTCTGAAGCTGACAGGTGCTTTTTGACATTAATGTAATGACCGTAAATACTTCCTTGCACAGGGTACAATCAATTGCTTTAATCAATTTCTACTATCACTTATGAAGTATGCAGACGATTTTCTAATCTATGCTTTGCAGTGACATTAAATATGCATGTTCACCATACTCTGGCAAAGCTGACTGTCAGTTTCTTTTCCTTTTGACAAAAATCAGCATTTTGCCTATAAGGTTACAGTCCTGTCTCAATAATAACTGAAGTGTGGGCTCTCAGGCAAAATTAATTTCCCTAGAATACAGTAACACAATCCACAGCAGTGTCAGTTTTCAGCAAAGCTCTGCGATACATGGAGATGTTAGGATGCAATGTGAAATGTTGCTTTATGAACAGAACAACCTGACAGCTTAAAACAGGAACATGAGGGGTGCATTCAGGTGCATGAATATATATCAATAAATCAAATGCCTCTGTTAACTATTTTATTAAAGCTCAGTCCATATATGGGAAAATTCAAGACAGTAAGTCTGTATAAGATTAGAAACCAGTAAGAGCTAGAGAGAAGGTTAAAATACCAAAGAAATCAAATGTCTCCTCCCCTGACCCTGGTTTCATTTGCTCCTTCCTGATGTGCTGTCTTGGAACAGAGAGCAGAGAGGTTGTTACCCTAACTGCAAAGCAGTTGCTTGACACGAAATCCAGATCTGCTGTCTTGTAATTTACCCAGTGCTCTCTCCTAAATAGGAGTTTGCAATGAGATGTAACAACAAAAGAGACCAATGTGATTTTTGGTGTTTCAGCTGCTATCTTCCATGCATCTTACAGACAATACCCTTATCTTGGCCTGTTGAAAAAACACATCTGCTTTCAGTTTTGCTTTGCAAATATGAATAGTAAACTATTTGAAAATGTTAAGCAAAGCAGACCCTCAAAAGGTAGATTTTGAAGAAATGAGGCTGGCAGACAGCTATTGTTAAAAAAAAAAAAAAGTCTGAAAAGAGGGTAGGAAGTATCTGAAAGATTGAAGTTTGGACAGTATTTGGCACACGACCAGCACTGTAAGCAAGAAAAACAGCATACAACAGGGAAAGAAACCAGTGACTGTATACCAAAAACCCCTTCTTTTGCTCTAATTATTTTAAGGGAAATAGTAAAGTTCGGCTATGCGTGAAATTTAAAACTGGGCTAGGAAAAGCACAATAAAGTAGGTAGCTGACATCATCTTACATTAGTTGAACTGAGGACTAGTTGAACTAAATTACTTATTTTATTGTTTCCACCTTTCCCCTCAGTGAATACTAGCTATTACTGTGGAGGCGAGTGGAATTACTGGAGCTAATACAGGGTTAGAAGTCAAGAACTCTAGAGCTGTAATCCTGGATTGGTCTCTGACTTGCTCTGATACCATGTTTACGTCATTGTTCAGTTTCCCTAGTAATAATGCAGAGACAATAATACCCAACTCATGAAGGAGCTTGGAGGATTAAAGTCTGTAGTATTTTGAATAAACGCTGTCACTTTTAAGTTTCCTGCAGTACTTACAAGGATCAGACTATAGGACTGAGTCTTAGCTTACGTCTACAAAAATGCTGACTTCAGTAGGAGAGAATCAAGGCAACCCTGAGTGTTTTTAAAAATCTCACCTCTGCATTACTTATCTGTTTGCCATGGAGACTGAATGTTTGCAGCTCTGGGACTTTGTTTGATTTCCAGAATTAAATTACGGGACAGTCTATGTTCTCCTTTGGCCCTAACGCCTTATGATTGCTTTTATAAGGCATTATAAACAGGAGAATTTTTATCTCTCTCCATTTTTTTCACCATAGTGTAGCTTCAAAGAATTTTGTAACACAAGTGCCTCTCCCTATTCATCCGTAGAGGGCTCATCACATTTGACTCCCTGGACAAGGCTGTATTACAAAGAAACAATGTTTGATAATATATTTAATGTGGTTCACCTGCCACTACTATTAATACTACATTTATCCTACTCAATCCTAAAGTAGTATCTCTTCACCAGCATAGGAATTATTCAACCAAAACGTAAACGTACTCTTAAATGGAGTGGTCTAAACAAAGATGAAGTAGTAGTACAGGGCCAAAGGCGTGCAAAATTGTTAACAGTATTTTATGTCAGTTGACAGTACTTGCTGGATTGCTTAAACATAATAAAGTGAATTTGGTAACAATTCTAAATTGTTTACTGTTCCATGTTTCACTCTCATAAAGAATTTTTTTTGCCTTTTTTTTTTGCTAGTTGCACTTACTGTGTTAGAATACTAAAGGAATTTTTATGTTCAGTAGCCCTAAATGAAATCACGCTACCTTATGTATAGGCACGTATTTGTATTTGCAGGCGTATATGCCTTTGCCAAGCTGTATCCACTCACCCATACATCCCCCATTTCCTTACTCAGTGCCCCCAGAAAACCAAGCTCCAACTCTGTTGCATATAGCTGTTCTGGATTTATTTGGGGATTTTTGGTTATGAACTGAAGTGCACCAAACAGTAACTGGATAAACTCCATGCATATGCTTATGACAGACATAAATTGTATTCTTTGTATGACTGAAATATTGAGGCAGATATATTTACTTTGTGTTAACAGTGCAGTTGCACCAGTATGGGTATAAAACTGAATGTGTGAATAAACAATATATTAAAATATTAAAAATCTAATTGTTGTCATTTCTGAATATATAGAAAGGTATAGTCTTTAGAATATATATTGTCAAAGTATCACCCATATCTAAGATACTGGGCTACAGATCCTTGAATTACAAAAGGGAAGAGGAGAGATGATCCCCATTTAGATGCCTCCATGGTAGCAGTTAGAAATTTATATCACTCTGTGCAAAACCAGTGAGGCCTTTCACACCCAGGCTGTGCAAAAACCTTCAGCTAGGTCAGTGTACCATTCTGAAATAACAACCGTAACAAACACTACAATTTATGGCACAAGAATAACAAAGGAGGAGGGTGTGCTCCAGCCTGGATATGGCACATAGACACTGACCGAGAGACGTTCTTCAACAGGGTTCTAGGTCTCTATTCTGCCTGGATGCCTTCTGAAGTCTTAAGCAATGTAATTAAAACAGACACTGAAATACATTGTCATCGATAGTGATAATTACCTCAGCAGGAGGCAAAAGGTTGTGCTGCAGGACTACAGGAACATCTCTTTTGGAAGTCTGCTAAATATATTGATTTGGCATATTCTGTACCACAAGCCTGTTTATTAAAAACAGCACTTTACTTACGCTAGTCTTCTAAACATCAATAGAAAACTTCATGTCTGAATTTTTTTATTTAACCTAATAAATACAAATAATAGTTTTCTAATTTTTTCCATTACAGTACCCAGAATGAAGTGGATAACTCATTTCACATAATGAAGAGCAAGAAACAAATTAAATTATCAGCTGCCAGTTATTGCCTGTGCATCAAGACAGTATATCCATGAGGCAATACTATGCTGAGAAACATGAGTTGGAGCTACTCAAACTTGGATACCATATAGCACGGTCTTCTGCCTGAAGGTAACAGGTAGCCCCTGCACTGGAGGTGGCAGTCCTGCTAAACCTATCAACGATGCTGGGATTTCCCCTTGAAGGAGGGTGGTCAAGGGCACATAACATCTTAAGATTAAAAAAGCAAGACAAAACAGAGTCAAGTTCAGCTGAGTCAAGAACCTTGCAGGAAGGATTTCAACCTCTGTGGGCTCCAGGGATAGCACTGAGCTGGCCAGACTGCTAGCCTTAGCTGGTCCTTAGTACTAAAGACAGACCTCATCTGAAGTTTTTGATAGAGTGTGGAAAGAACGTCTCCCCAAGAATCAAAGTGGCAGGATTACTACAAAAAGTAGAGGATCTGATACTAGTTTGGCTGGGACAGCCTAATTTATCTTCCTGCTTAGTTCAGTCTACCTTGTTTAAAGCAAAGCCAGGCAATTCTATGTAACTACAATTTCCAACATAATCAACCCTAAGGTATCAATACTGCTTTGAAATCGCAGAATCATAGAATAGCTTGGGTTGGAAGGGACCTTAAAGATCATCTAGTCCAACCCTCATGCCATGGGCCACCCCACTAGATCAGGCAGCCCAGGGCCTCATCCAACCTGGCCTTGAGCACCTCCAGGGATGGGGCATCCACAACCTCTCTGGGCAAATGACAATGAATGAAATGAGAAAGTCCCAGGATTTCCAATACTTATCAAGGAACTGAATCAGAAAAAGGAAATTTACTACCTGAGAGCATGGAAGGGATTGCCCTGATCACCAAGAGCAACCCTCTGCAATCACAGACAACCCTGGAAAAACCCTTAGGCCAGAATAGCCTTGAATATTCTGCACACTGCCAAGATAACAAGTTGCAGAATGCACCCTACCACCCTGAAACTACTTGACACTTTTCATGGAAGGAGCCAAAAGCTACATAAATCTCTAAGCCACTAGAAGGATGTAGGTGAGCTCAAGAACACCCAAATGTCAGAAGGCTTTGCAACAACAGAAGCATTTGTTAGGTGAAAATACTCAGAGGGTAGCATGGGGGGGCAGAACTTTTCTACTGTCTTTTTCTACTGTTTGCCAGGTGGGAGGAAAAATGGACCTGTTTGTTTTAGCTTTGCCCTTCTACAGTGATCATGTAGCTTTTCTGAGTTTTTATTCAGCTCAGTGGAAATTAGAGGGCCTGGGTCACTTCACCAGATTGTAACACAGGTCAGCAAAACTAGCCTGTGCAGTTTTCACATGCCATAGCACTGCATCCCAAAGCTTCCTTTGTGCCTCGCACTGTCTCTCTCTGCTCCCTTCCCTAGGTAATATTCCTCCTCATTATTTAAAGAATTAGTAACCTAAATGTTTGGCTTGCTGGCTTTACATTTGGCAGGTTAACTTCGTTCACTGCTCAATTCTAAACATATATGCTTCCCCCCAGATCAAGAAACAGCTATTTGCTTTATATTTAGTCAGTTTAATGTTATCAGATGCCACATTCCCTAAACAATAGCTATAGCATGTGGAGAGGTGAAGACACTCAGCAGGATGCTTAACCACCTACTCAACTACTTTTAGTAGTCTGAAAACCTCTGAGACTACTTCTGTACTTAACCACATGTTTGTATAACTGAATCAATAAACAGTACTCACAGTCAGGCTAGAAGAGAGCCATAGTGGTAAAATTTGGTGGAAAAAGGCCCAGATGTTTTCTGACAATAAATCAACCATAAAACCACAGCATTTTAATTATGCTTTGTTGTTCTACTCAGGGACAGTTACAGTTTTGATTTTTGATGGCTGCATGTAATTTAAATCTGTACCTGGACCAAGTATGCCCTGAGACAGGTAATCTGTTTCAAGTATTATTATCTTGCACCACCAGACATAATTTTCACGAGACAAACACATTAGCTTCTGCATGCTTTTGTCTCATCTTGAAATTAATTCCATTCCCAGTACGTTAGTAAAAGGCAAAAAAACAAATGCTAAAATTCCCATAACACTAGCATGTTGCAGAGGCTGGATCATCTCCTGTATCTTCCATACAGAGACTCTTGAACACCCTGTTGTTCACCTTGTCAGTACTGTTTATGTACCTCTTAGGCTTACCATACAGTTTCATTGTTAACTTTGGGCTACACTCCTTGATATCTCAGATTGAACAAAATGTCTTGCCATTGGTCTCTAATGATTATATAGATAAAAAGAAGTGCCTTTAGGTTACTTTAGAGATTCACTTTCTCTCTCTTCAAAATGTTGTTAAAATTGTAAGCAGACACTCATCTCAACTAGCATCTAACTCCAAAACTAAGATGATCCCATGTTATCAAAAGTCAAATTTTAAAATGTTCTGGAAGAATTAATCTTGCTATTTCAAAGAAACAATAGTATATTTTGAAGGAAAAAAACTTAACTGGGCTTTTCTTAAAAAGTCTTTGTCTTCTACTTTCTCAAGCCAATTATACTTAAATTTGGATATATTTTTTAAAAATAAAGTAAATATTACAGAGCTGATTCCAATATCCTCAATTGCTTTGTCTGGTCCTTCATCTCTAAATTATCTCCATCCATGATATATTACATTATTTGAGAACTATCCATAGTTCTTTGTCATTGAAATTAACATCAGCAAAAGAAAAGTATCTGATGTATTAATGGGAAAGTACTCGAGTTATGAAAGATACAGGTGTATACACTTATATTTGAATCCTATTATCTATCTGCTTGGAGTACTGTGTTCATCTCTGGGGCCTCCAGCGTAAGACAGACATGGACCTGCTCGAGCAGGTCCAGACGAAGGCCACGAAGATGACCAGAGGGCTGGAGCACCTCTCCTATGAAGACAGTCTGAGAGAGTTGGGGTTGTTCAGCCTGGAGAAGGGAAGGCTCCAGGGAGACCTTTTAGCAGCCTTCCAGTACCTAAA
>JAVKLA010000062.1:6247356-6312268 GCA_034782735.1 Sagittarius serpentarius | reverse complement strand
TAGGACCAGGGGTAATGGCTTTAATCTTAAAGAGAGTAGACTTAGATTAGATGTAAGGAAGAAGTTCTTTACCGTGAGGGCGGTGAGGCACTGGCACAGGTTGCCCAGAGAAGCTGTGAATGCCCCATCCCTGGAAGTGTTCAAAGGCCAGGTTTGATGGCGCTTTGAGCAACCTGGTCTAGTGGAAGGTGTCCCTGCCCATGGCAGGGAGGTTGGAACCAGATGATCTTTAAGGTCCCTTCCAGCCCAAACCATTCTACAGTTCCTTGATTCGATCTTATGTCTTCTTATACAAGATATATATTCTTAAATTTGAATCTTCAAGGAAGTAAACCTACCTGTCAACCTTTTCTTCATCTGTAGATGAACTTTAACTCTAGACTAGTAACCAAACTCAGAGAAATCCTCTAAAACTGCATTGCTAGTAAATACCTTTTATTTCCCAAATGCCACCGCTTTAAGTTTTTCTTGATGATTTGGGGAAGAGATTAAAAGCAGTTAAAATGGTTCCTCTATTCTAGAATTCTAGAATTCTATTCTAGAATTAAAGAAGGAAGCAGAGATTCCAAATGTGAAAGAAACTCACCATATATCAGGGAAGCCAATGAGAATATTAAAATTCACTAAAACTCATTTCAACCTTAGCAGGATCAGATTTGGCAGATCAATTCTTTCAGGAAAAAAAAGTTAGGCTGGCTTTGCTATCAGGTCATTTCTCATTCCTTTCTAAGTAAAAAAGGATGTTCTGTAATGAAAACTGTAACTATTCAAATACATGAAAAGCATTTCAAATAACTGATTTTTATATCTGAAGAGGTATTTTGCTGAGCTGTGCAAACTGATAGTGAAAAAAAGTAATCTTTAATGATCTAAGAATTACTACATTGACAACTACAATATTTATTAAGAAAATAAATTATGTATTTAATATAAAATGGCTCCTCCACCCAGTTCTTCCAGCATGCCTTTCCTATACCATGAAAGTACATTTGTAATGCTGACACTGATTCCATGAGAATTTTTTTAAATGGAAGGTTTGTAAAATTTATTGTTATTTGAAAGCAGACATCACTTTAGACAATCTTGTATGCTTTCATTCTCTAGGTACCTACTATGTAAGATATACCATAAATCTTAAAGCCTGAAGAATGCTTCGCATTTAACCTATACCTGAAAAGCTGCTGGAAGTAAGAACTGTCTTTTTGGTTTGGGTTTGTATGTTCCCCTTGTACAAGCAAGGTTGGTTCATAATGCAGAGTCTTAGTCACTGCCATAGCAGGAACATTCTATGAGATAATCATCCTCCTCATTGCTATCAACTGCCCAAAGACCTTCCATTTTCTTTGGATATTTAGCATTGCACTTTACAAAGTTTCATGACAGAAAACTGAAAGATTTATGTTCTTTAGCTATTAATTTTCTTGATTTTTAAGAAACGGAAGTTTGTATACATTGTGATAGAGAAAAAATGATTGGTTTGTTTTTAGTTAGCTAATTTGGCCTTTTTTTTTTTTTTTTAAAGGAAGCTTGGGAAGTTACTTCTATTTTGATTTTGTTGAAAATGAATGCTTTTAGATAAATGTGTTAATAGCACTGACAACACTGCTCAGGGCCTGAAAGGCCATCTTGTAGTCTGCAAAAAGTAAATCGCCTGCTAGTTCTCTGCTAGGTCAGTTTTTACAAGAGATTTATGTTTCGAGGTCAGGACAAAGCTGATGGATTTCATGAAATATGAGATTCCTTTTAAAACAATATAGAGCTATTTTCAGCCCAATGAACATATATTTTGCAATCCTCCTCCTCTTCCATTCTTCTTCTCACCTATAACCTCCAAATTCTGTTTCCTATTTCTGTTCAGTCTGAATGCCCTTGGGTGAAAAGCTGGGAGCAAATCAATTTCTTTTACCACAAATCTGTTCTGTCCTCTTTCAGATCAGTTCCTGTCCTGGCCAAGAAGCAATTATTTTCCAAGCCTAATGAATATCACACCTTCTACTTATATATACTTTTCACATCACCTCCACCTCTTCTGCTGTCATGTGATATATCAACTTCTTCAATCAGTTCAATAGGAGCTATCCTTCCCTTTGGGTCTTTTCCATCTCCTTCCCACCTTCTCTTCACTTTCCATTTGCCTTCCTTTCTCCTGCTCCCAAGTCAAAGCCTTCTTAAAACTTTTATTCCTTAATCTATTCCGTATCATTTAAGTCTCTAATTTTCACCCCCTGAAAATGCTGCAAAATGCAGCTGTCATTATTGACTCTCTGTCCAGCTTCCAACCCCTCCCCCAATTATTTCCTTCCTTCAGCTTAATTCTCCTGTTATTTTCCCCCCTGCTCTTTGAGCTCCTGATCTCTTCTGCTTTTCTGACTCATTGTTTTCAAGCACTAAGCAAGAATGAGGCAATTTCTAGTTCCAGTACTTTTTTCCTGTGATTGTACTACTGAAAATATGTCTCAGCTACTGCAATGTAAAAGTGTGGATGCTTCAACATCTTAGTTCATAATGGAGAGACTTCTGGTCAGTGACATCAATCTACAAAACCAGAAATGTTTGTAGTTCATACTTACTGTTACCACTGCCAGTGATTCAGTTCTCCATACAGTAACCACAAGTGATGACAAATTATTCTGCATTTCTCACAGTTTGGTTTTATATTCTGAAATTATTTAAAAATGCCTGACTTTAGAGTATTAAGCACCCTTCCCCAGCGGAAAAAAAATGCTGGTTTATATTTGGACATAAAAAAGAACATCATGAACCACTAGACCTTTTGAAAATCACAGCCGGTATATATTAATATATGGATTAATTTTTTTAACCAAGCAATAGATTTTAGTATGGGTAACAAGTATTTATCACCCTGATAGCACAACTATCTGAAAGCATGAAATTCCTTTAGCAGACATGGCACTTCAAGACTGATGTTGTTAGCTTCATGTAACTACTACCTATCTTGGACGTAAAGACTATAACCGACCTGCAATTTCGAGTGACCAGAGGAGGCCAGCAGGTTGTAGAAGTACACTACAAGGGGATGGGGGAAGCAGAACTAACAGTATGGAGCATTTTTAAGTCTGCAAACGTACTTCTCTATTTAGAGGTCATGTTCACATTAAAGTGACTCTGTGTAACAGTGACCATACAAACACTTCTCTCCTTTTTTTGTGACACATAATATGTGGTACGGAACAAACTAAAACCCACCAAGATATGTAACTATTCAAATTAAAAAGTGAACAACCCAACACAGGCTACACATTAACCAGTCTTTCATTGAGGGCCATGGTGGGATCATAGTATCACGTCTTAAAAATCAAATGATGCCAAACACAGAAATTGTCATGTTTTTTCGGGCCAGGATTCCAGCTCATTGCCATGAAAGAAGGTACAGAGCAAGGTAAAGACAAGAATAATTTTCCTAACTGAAAGCCTGAAAGCTCTTTATAAGAAGTGCTGACTGCCTTCCATCTCAGAATTACTGAATCCCTTTCAACTTGCTCTCTGTAGAGCCAAGCAGTGAGAACAGATAACAGTTTGACTCTGTACTGACTTCATGTAATTGCATTTCTTAATCTGTTGGCAATCGAGGAACAGTTCTTTATATTGCCATCTTTTATTTCTACGGATACCTACATTTCATACTCTGGGTTCCTCTTGTCATTACGAAGTAGAGGTACATCAGAAATAAAGAATCTCTTGGGGTTAAAGGAAGAATTACTGGAAGGAATTGTGCCAACAGCTTTGAGCATGAATAATGTGTGGTCTTTTTCACACACTGGATCCCACGCTTGGACATCAGCTGCTGTGGAAAATTTGTCAACTGGAAACAGCCAAGAAGGTTCTCGGGCACACAAATCTATCAGAATTTCTTCCTTTAGCAGCATAATGCTACCTACTGGCATGAAGCAAATGAGTCGCATCCTAGCCTTGTCCCTGGTTAAATTGATTTAGGTAGATTAAAATTACGTGTTTGAAAATAACCAGAGTTCATAGATAGGTAAATTTAAAAGCTGTTAATTTATTTTGATGGAGAAGGACGTTGGTAACGTGTTTCATTTACATTCCAGGGCACAAACATTATTAATATCAAGGTCAATGAAGAAGAGAGTTGACCTTCCAAATAATTTGTTTTAGTTTTGAACTGTCAAATTCTATATGAGCTATGAATGTAGTATTCACTCCCTTGCCATGTAAAGTGACACGGGTTTTGTTTCACAAAATGAGGTTCTGCAGCAGCTCAGAGTGCGAGTGTCACTACACAGTGAAGTGTGGCATTCTAAAGCAATTTGTAAGGTTATTGGTAGAAAAAATTACTCTATTTATGCCAATGTGGAATAGCTGTTAGTAAAACAAGGTATAAAAAAGGAAAATATTTTATACAAATAAAGAGCACCAAATAACCTTTCTGTATTCTTTCCCACAATCTATGTCTGCTGCAATGCAAGGCAAAAGTTGCTTAAGGAAAGCTGTTCGGGGTAGACTTGGAGACAGCACTACAGCATTCTGTAAGTATTCGTCAAGTTGTTTAACGCAGATACAGCGCTTCCGTCAGACACTGGTAACATGCTTTGATTCGTAAAGTTTATGCTGATGAGCTATGTTACTGCAGGCTCCAATAGCACTTTTACCTATCCATCTAATGAACTACTGGACTCAAGTTAGCTACGCGTTCAACTACAGTCATTTATTAGTTACCTTAAGGAGATTGTATTTTATAGAGCAGCAACAGGAAGCTCTTAGTCTAATATGAAGGTTACTCAATCAACATGCAGAATTGTTTACAGACTCACATGTACAGATTATACAAATATTCAGCAATGGTTCTGTCAAAGCTGCAAAGTCAAGCAGATGAAAGTTTAGGAATGTTGTACCCCCTAGACAGTCCCCTAGAAATGTTTTGCCCCCTAGTTAATCCATCTGTCACACTGAATTATTATTAATATGGCATCAGAATTTCATATCCACAATAGAGAACATGAAGGGAGGATATGTCTGTGTGGTTAAAGCAGTTCATGAAAAGTCATTCTCAATTTTTTTTTAAAGCAGGCAAATCAATATGTATCACAAGCAGAGTATGAAGTTTGACTTGTTCAAAACCTGCAGGGGAGATTTTTTCATAGACACTTGAACTGCTGCTGTGAGCTGTAGTTACCCAGCTGAAAGATGAAAACTGGTATTCCAGCTGAGGGGAGCTCGGGCAGAATTCTGTGTCCACCTGGAAGATCCACTAGATGATGGGAGAGAGGAGAAGAAAAGCACGGTTTTACAGAAGTCATGCAGTGGACACTAAGCAGATAGGGAAAAAGAAACCATGGGGGATCCACTTGACTGGACTGCTTTAGCAGCTCCTCGGCAGTCTCAGTGTATTCTCACTGTATTTCTATGCAGCTCTTCTGTTTCAGAGTGGATGTTTCAAATCACAAAAGCCTACCACAAAAGCTCTTCGAAAGGATACTAACACCATAGAAATTTCTGGCAGAACTCAAAAAAAAAAAAAAAAAAAAAAAGTATTTCAAAATGGAGGGAATGGAAATTCAATTTAGTTTGAGCTACAAAACAAATATCTTTATTACCGACATGCAAAACTTTTTTTAAAAAAATATATATTGCGAGACTCCAAGCAAACAGGAAATTCAAAATTTTGCTTTCAAGACATCTACAAGCTCCAGATCAGATCTAGTTTTTAGGGTAAATTTGAATGGTTTTATTCTACCAAATCAATTCCAAGAATTCCATGAATATCACAAATACCTGAATCAACCTGAATCAAGTTCCATGAAACGTGCTAATTCAAAATACTTTGACTCCAACCACAGCATTCTGCCTGTGCTGGGTCTTTTTCAGTTCTAGGGCAGAATACCAGTACTTAAAAAACAGGACACTGGGAAAAAGTGTGTCTTTGACATTATATCTGATCTTACATAGAACTGACATTCATGAAACACTTCAAAACTGCTGTATGTATTAGGGTACTTGACTGCAACCACAGTGCAGTCAAACTTTGGCTGGGAATACCGAGCAAGTTTGGTGAGCTTCCAATTCTTTCATCGGAAGGAAGCAGCAAAAGGGTAATTTTAATAGATGGTATTTCAATCAAACTTGAGGAGCGTTTCAAAGGACAAATGAAGTTCTTCTCTAGGGCCTTAAGATTAGTTTATGAATAGAAGTACTAAAAGCCAAAATGCAAGGGAAGAAGTGAAAGCTATTTATGGGAGCAGGAAGAAACAGTTTAGCTCAGGAATTCAAAAGCTAATAGAAACATGACACTAAATTGTAGAGTAGAGCAGACAAGTGAAAAGGCAGAGATGTATTACAAAGGGGAAGGAAAATTTCTGAACTAAGTAATGGAGAGGTTGCATAGGACTTTTTCATATCTCTGAGAAAGGAAAGTCATTCAGTGGTTTTGGTTTTCCTCAGTGGAATTAGTAAAAAAGTAAAAGAAAGCTATTAGCCAACAAGTTTGACATCTACTCAAATACTCATTGATTTTAGAAATATTTTTTTTTTTTTACTTTAAATATACCAGTCACAGGCCCATATTTTTGTCATTGTTGGCTAATATTTAACTTTATTCTGATTTTGAAAAACCTGCGTATTTACTTTAGAAGTTACCCTCATATATCACAAATTATATTAAATAGAACAGCCATTTTGCACAGTATTGTAATTATAAACAGCATAAAAGATAGTCAGCTGAAGATCACAGCTGTTTAAATGTGGACAATGCTATTTAAAGGACAGACATTTTTTGTGAAAAGAAAAAAAAAGAAAAAAAAAGCCAAAACAAACCAAACACAAACAAATATAAACCCAAAACCCAACACCACACTTGTAATCCCATTACAAGTCTCCCTTAGTATCAATAATGTATAGGATTATCATCACAGATATTAGCACAGAGCTTGTACAGAGGTGCTTGATAACATGCACTAAATGAGTTTGGCACTGCCATGAGTCAAACTTGTGCAGTATAAGTAACAACAATACTTAAAGAAGTAGCTAATATGTTGAAAGAAAAACTTAACATTTCCTGATCTATTGAATAAAATATCTTAAGTATTAGAAAATGAAAAAATAAAAAATATTACAAGTGCTGCTATTCCTCCTGTGCAAATTAGTTTTCCATAAACAACATAAAGTTATCAGTTGGTAAAACCCCTTCCTTAGCATAGCCTCGGATTTATAACTCTAAAGTAACGTAATATTTTTATTTATCCTTCATATTAATACATTAACATTTGGCTAAAATTCATTAGATAAACTTTGTGAATACGATTTGTAAATAAAAAGAACGTAAGAAAGAATATATTGCCAGAGTGAGGAAGACTAAGCGGAATAGAAATATGTAGAGATGACAGTAGCATGAAATTTAAGATAGGAAGTGTTGCACATTTGCTGAAAAGTAAACCAAGACCAGCATAGACCTGTATATCACGTTTCAGGTAACCTGGCAAAAAGCAGTAGTGGTCATCTGTAGAGTCATGTGTAACAGCTGTTTGAAAAGGCTACTATGGTCTTAGGATGCATAAAGCCAGGGGATTATTTATAAATCAAGAGCAATAATGGTTCCATTAAACAAAATCCTTGTGTTAGAGGCTGTATCTAACTTTTCTGGGTTTTAATCTTTGCAATACCTGTATATATGATTTTAAAGGCTTAGTCTCTGAGATTGAGCTTTCCTCAACACAAAGCAGATAAAAATGACTTAGCCATTTACCTTCTCAATGGGGAAAAAAAAAGTGACCAAAGCAATCTTCTAATAGACAAGATTCAAGAAAGGATCAAACTTAATGGAAGAAACTTGCTTATTCTGCAAGGAGGAAGAATGTGCAAGTTGAAAGAACTGCAAGAGAGAAAGGTATAACAACATTTATTAAAGGGAAATCTGATGAACTCACAAGCAAAATTTCTGTCAGCGAGTTACAAGCCAATATCTTTTCAAAAATTAAATACGCATATTGCAAAGCAAACATCTTTTGACAAATTGAACTGTTCAGCCACTGACATACAGGCTACTTTTATCCATGCTCAAAACATTTCATTCTCTGAAGACAAACTTTTCCAGAAGGCATATTCATTTAGCAGGTAATAATAAATGTAAGTATTAAAATTTTCAGTAATTGATGTTTAAGCTCATGCTGTAAGCATTATCTAGTTAGTTTTTACTAGCTTTTGCCCTGTCAGCTGTCAGAATGTTCTACCCACTGGTAGAAATGGATGACTTTGACTAGGAGTTGACTTTGCTACTGGAGTTAGTCAGAAAACACTGCTGTTGAGGCAAAGAAAACAGAAAAAGCTGGTTACCAGAATCTAAAAAAAAGATGGTAGAATTTGTATTTTTAGAGCAGATCTGGTAATTAAAAAAACAGGCTAAACAACTCCAAAATGCAAGCTATAGACATACCTTACACACCAGTCTTAAAATGTCATTAGCAGTTTAGGACACTAAAGTCAAGGACATTCAAATTCTTTAACAGGGAGGACCCAGACATCTTATCTGGAGATTAAAAGGTTATTTTATGATGAAAGGCTTCAAGAGTTCTGAATCTGTTCACTATTTGAAAGAAGAATAAAGTGATCATAGGAGGTACCAGTGAACTTGAAATAGTACTGTACAGATTATAAATGCAGCAGAATGAAAAATAAGGTTAGGAAGATGGACAAGGACATAATATACCAGAGGAAAGGGATATGATACTTCTCTATGTTGCACAAGAAGCAATGGAACATATGAAGGTAGTGAAAAGACTGCTGTGAGAATTCACAGCTGCTTAAATATTCAGTATTGCTATTTGCCAGCTGGTAAACTGGCTGCATCTGTCCAAAGGCAACTGGATGGAGCTGGTGAATCTGTATTGTTCCTCAGCTTCCATGTGTGCTAAAATGTAGTCAGAGAGATTGGGGTTGTTTGAGCAGAATATTACATGTCTGAATCTTTAACGACCAATAGTTGTTCGGTATTTCAAAACTTTCTTTTCATGGCTGAACCCTGAAAAGCAGGACCTATTACCATACCATCTCTTCTTGTCACCTGTTCAGGATCTCAGGCTTTTAACTGAAAGAAAATCAGATTAGACTTATTTCTTCCCTCCTTTGCCTTTTCTTTCATTTCTTTTTGCGTTTACTGACTAAAGCATCTTCCTCTTGCCTTACTACTTGTTGCTGATCAGACTACCATACTTAGACTGCCTGACTCCATCCATTGCTCCTACTCCATCCAGTTTATCAATAATCTCTGCCTCTGCTTACTGGTCCATGTACGTTCTAAACTAAAGGATATTCAACTCCATCTGCCATTTTACTGTTCATCTCAGCCGTATGTTCATCCCTTATCTTTCTGAAGCGTTTTTAAGCAGAGTTTTACAGCCTCCTTATAAAATGCGTATCCTGCTCTTTCCTTACAGGTGTTTTCTACTACACTGATCAATTCTTAGCCAAGTCTTAAATACTGCCATCCTAACACCTCGACAGCCTTTCATATTACTGTTTACACTCCTTTTCTTAACATCTATTTCAGACTCTGTGGTCCTGTAGTTTAGGTTTTCACTCATCCAGCTTTTGCCTTGTACTTTCTTTTCTCTATTGCAATGAACACTCTCCTGCCTTTCAATCTTATCTCTGGTGAATATTATGTGGATTCAGCTACAATTTGTGAGTCAATGACTCATCTCGTTTTCACAATCAGATCATTCCCTGTTCCCCTGTTTGACTTCCTTTCCAATGCATTACTTTAAATGGCCTTTTAGCAGCTCAAACTTACTATGGCTAGTCCAGAACGACTTTGACTTCTCCAAGTCCTTTACCCATACTCTGGCTCATCTATTCTATAGTGCTCAGCCTCATTAATAGGAAAGTTTCTGCTATAGCTCAGGATATTTATTAACTCTTGCCCTTCACTTAAATGAAACAAACAAAGTGCACTTTTTGTCTTCAAAGTGAAAAATACTGTCCATAGTCTAACTTCTTTCTGTCTTGGTAATCATAATCATCTTGCCTTCTCAACTCTTGCTCACCTGTCATAAGCCTCTCCTGATCTACTCCTCAGATCTTGTTTCTTATACATTCAACAGTCTTATCAAAATAATTTCTCTTTCTGTGCTTCATTTTGTACCTTCTTTCAAGTTGCTCTTCAACAATGTTATCTTTATTAGTCCCAACATAACCATATTCATATAATTTCTAAAAAATCCATTTCATGGAATCACAAGCTCTAACTCACATTACCTAAATTAATCTTTCCACCTCAACACCATATAGTCATGAACAAATCAGGTAATTTTGTAATAAAAGCATTTCCCACAGACTTCTAAGTGCATCTTGTTTGGCTGCAAGACCCTAAACCAGAGACTGGTTTAATTTGTATCCTGTGTGAATCTAAATACATGCTATCTGGAAGGCACCAACTGGGCTGATGCAATTGGAGCCCAGTCTCCAGGCAGTATCAATGTGAAATTCCATTTTTAAGTTAATGATGCTCCAACATAAGCCTTTTTGCTTGTATTAGGAGAGCATTCCAATTGTACTAATAGCAAGCAACCTTCTAACACTAGCCTGAAGTAATTAATGGACATTTTCACATCTTCTTGTTCTGGAGTGTATTTGGTACTTCACAAATACTCAGAGGTAAGGAAGGTGAATAGGAGTTCACCGTACAAAGAGAAAAGCCAGAGAGAGAAGTTTTGTCTCTGCAGGCAAAAAGCTTGTAGGTGATTCAAAAAGCTTTCTCTTCAGACACAGTTTTATCTTTAGTAACACTCACAACGAAAGCTGCCAGACATTAACAAACACAGAGGTGTTCATACCTCAAATTAAAAATTACCTACAATCAGTTGAAGTGAAAGGAAAAGAACACGTAAGAGAAAAAGTGAAGAAAAACAAACTCAGTTTTAAGTTTGGATCATCAAGTAAGATTATTAATATAAATGAGAAGGAAAAAATAAATCAGATTAGAAATACATTCCAGTAAGAAGCAACGCTAGGAAGAAATATCATCTGCTAGAGACAGAAATGAAGAAAAAAATGCTTCTAAAAGTGAGTGATGTACTACTGTGACAGTCGATATTACCAGGGATCTGTTGTTATCTGTGCATTAGCTAACACTGTCCAATACTTCTGTATCCACAAATCTTTTAATATATTTTGTCTGCTATTCTTATTTCATACTAGGTTGTAGTCTTCTGCCAAAACATTATGAATGGCCACATGCAGTATATAAGAAGTTATCCCTACCTGTAAAATATTTTGAGAGGCTGGAACTCTCAGTAGATGCAAGACAATACCGGCTCTTTCTTGGTCCCCACTTACTGAAAAAAATTACTAAGCTTTCTGCTCATAAACACGCGAACAATTCTCATTCCACCACAAATTGCCGATGTTAAAAAAGAAAAAAACCACAGTCAAAATTTTTTTTATCTTATAGACATCTTAATTAGCTAGACATTACTGGATTCATATTTCACATTTACTTTTTTGCTAAATGTAAATTGAGGGGCTGCTTAATAGCTAGATTGGATGCAGGCACCTCTTCACTTCAAACTTTAAAAAGGTAAGTTTAATGTTTACACAGTCTAAAATTCAATGTATGTTGAATGCTAGCACCATATTAGATAGCCTACTACTATCTATTTAATGTTGAGAAGCCTATCCAAGAGAAAAGTGAGCTCCTATAAAATGATGTATTTTTATTTCATACTTATTTGAAGTGGATATTCCCATTGCTGAACTTCTTTTGAAATCTACCACAAAAACTAAGAACTACCTGTCTTCTGGATTATTGACTCTATAAATATGGCATGAGATACATTGTGGCTGTGGTTGCAATATAGAAAAGTTCTAATATAATTTCAGGAATGATCTTGGCAACCTTGTAAACCAAATTTATCCCTATATATAATCAACAGACTGCTAAAGATTGCCACATGCCTACACAATATATATACACATACTTACATGAACAAATGGAAACATCTCTGTATATATATATATATACACACACCCATCTCTCTTTTCTGCAAACACAGTAAAAAAATGCAACTATAGAAGTACTCAATAGATATACACACAGAGACACAAACATGATTTTAATGAACAAAATGATTTACAAAAAACTTTAATTATTGTTACTCCTTGCCTCATGTTTCTAAGGATGGGCAAATGACAAGACATTCTTCTGTGTCTCCTATAAGAATTTGGCAGCAAAGACAATGCAATCATCAAATAAATGTAGTGTTTAGCAAGGCTATACTACATGAACCACTAATGTTGACATGGAATATAAATTGAATCAGCTGGAGGCAAGAGTTCAGGGAAACTCAATAAATACAGAATCAGATTGTTTACAGTATAATCACCTGAATTTTGAAGTTGATGCTCAAGAGCCACACAGTTTCAAGATCAGCAAACAAAGAAGTTACTGAGAAAAGAATTATTCTAAGCATACTTTCACAAACAGGCATAGAGAGAAATTAGCTTTTGAGGGTTAGATGCAGCACACTCCATCTTTCATCTTGAAGCTAGAAATCTATTTCTGTTCGTCTCCAAAACCATACCCACATGACAAAGTTATTCATAAAAGTAAATTACGAAGAATGAGTATAAAGCATATGGCATGACGAGTTTTAATTTACTACTCCAACTAACCTATTGGGACACTGCTCTGACAAGTTTTATACCCTTGTGAAACTGACTCCATACAATTTTTTCCAAAATTTGCATCTAGAGTGAAATTACTTTAAAGTGGGTTTAATTAAGCATTTTTGTAGCATAACAAATACCATATATACTAGATCTATAAAATAATAATGTGGAAATTTTCTGCTGTGCCCTGCATCCTAAAAATGTAAATTATTTTATTATGTAGATCATTAAAGGAGAAGAGGAAAATTGCAAAACTTCAAAATTTTCTAATCAAACCTGTTGGTTAACCCTATCATTCATCTTAATCCACACAAATTAAACATTCTTACATTTTTAAAATGGACTAGAAGTTTCCCTCCCCAAAAACCCCAAAAGACAGGCTAAGTTGAATGAGCAGGCTGGACATGACGTTCTCGGGGAAGATACCACCCATCAGAAGGGTCAAGACACAAACCTATCCCTCCTCGAGTCACCTCACTTTAATCCACTGTTATGTTACATATTAGTGGAAGAACAACTTCAGAAACTGCTGAATTAATCTAGAGAAACATAAAAATACAGCATGTAAAACTTGAAACAACTAAATTGGCAAACAACTCCCAACACTGACACTTCTGCTTTCAAACTGAAATAGGTCATGATGTGGCTAAATGAAAAGTATATAATAATTTCCTCAAATTGTATAAAGAGTTTTAGATACGATTTAATCAAAAAGGCTAACGTATCCATATCTGCACCCTTATCCATTACACCTTTTTCCCACAAAATCCTATGGAAGCAGACAAAAATGAAGAAGTCAATCTTCTGTAGACTTAATATCCTATGTAAGGGTGGTATTTTAGAACACTAGAGTTTTGCTGTAGTACTAGGAAACATTCATCATACGAATAAGTTAGTGGTGAACTCCAGTGTAAAGCTGAGACCTTACGTGCATGCAGCATCAAGCACAATGAGGCCTTGAGGTATACCAGAATAAATAAGATTACCCTTCAAAATGTCTGTAAGGTTTTCTGCCTCTTCATGTTTCTAGAGCTCACATATCTGACCGGCACATTTCTTACAACTACAGACCAGCAAAAGAAATTCGGTATGTGACCCTTTTTGGGAATGTGAGTAATTTCCTACTGAGAAACTACCTATTGTTTAATGGAAAGTCATTGATCTCTGCCCACCACCTGCTTCGTTCAAATGCTTATTTAACACATTGGGTGATAGCAACACTTCATCTCAGAAATTACAACATGATGTTCATTAGCTTCAGGAAGGGTAATTTTAACTAGATTCAGATTTATCTCCAGTCCTAGCCAAGCACTGAGTTTATCAGCTGCTGACAGTGATTAGTGTGTTTGGCTAGCGTCTTAATCCACAAATTGTTCCACTAAAATCAACATAACCAAACATGCAAAAGTTGGCTCAACAATTCTCGGGTGGGATACAATATGTACTTCAAGGTGTCATCCTTCCACAAGGTCTGTACACAACACTTGAATTTGATTAAGAAAACTTATTTTGGATGCTTTTATGCTACTAATTTGTAGACACATACCCTCATCTGTAAACCTGGGGGTAGATCAGAAGGGCTGGCTGTGATGCCTATGTGAAACAATTCAACCACTGCTAACCTGCATTTGAAAAGAGAAGGTAACTCCTGTATTTCACTGGAAATTACTTACACATGAGTAAGACATCCTCCCTCCCTGTAAAGACTTTATAATCCAAGAAATACCCGATCAGGGAATTTACAGATTCAAAATAATATCCCCAGACACAAGTTATGTAGATCCCCCCCACCAGGCACCTGGATCTCTCAAAATGTGGTATTAAATGCCAGGAAGGGCTGCTGAGTTCTGCTGCCACCACCCGACCAGGAGGAAGAGATCCTTTGAGCAGTGGCAGAACATTGCCTTAATACTTCCACACCTCTATGCTTGAAAATTTTACTTTTTCAAATTATCCATGGACAAAGAGTTTGAATCAGCTTTCACTTTATTCAAACCGGTTTATTCACAGTGCCACTGTTAGCATGCACTTAACTTTGATCTCAACAAATTTGTTTGTTTTTTTTTTTCCCCAAAAATCTGGATTAATAGCATACCCTATATCATCGTCGACAAAACTACATGAAAAGAGATTTTCAAATGGTGTTGTCAAATTGCAGATTGCTAATACACAATAGTAAGTGAAGTCTTATACAGACACACAGAAGAGTAGGATGGGAAAGTTAATGTAAAAGTTACCCAACTCACAATAATGTCTTTCACGTCCTTCCTATTTACGAAGAGTGTATTGATTTGTAATGGAAGCAGCTGACTCACAGACACCAAACTGACTGACCTACTGGCAGGTTAGCATTACCTATCCAACTTTCTCGTGCTGCTCAAGAACAAACACGCCTGAGCAGCCATAAGCATGAGCCTGCATTATACACATACAGCTGCATGCATGAATATATGTTTCTCATGTTTATTATGTAACGTTCTCCACACAAGAACACAGGACAAAGACTTGCAAGGTTGGTTACCTTCCATGCTGTTTATAGACAACAATAAAATGCACATTTTAAAACACTGTTCACTGTAGTGTGATCTGAATCTCTCTCTCTTTCAGCAGGACATACAGGGAATGTATTAATCTAGAAATAAACATGTGGTTGCTAGTAGAAAAAGAAGCAGCAGAACACGCAGCAGCAGTGAGAGAAAGACTGAAAAGACTGGGTTTTTCAATATGTATATTACTGTACTGTAAACAACTGTTTATTTACAAAATGAGTTTGAGCCTACAAATATGTCAGGCCTACCCTCATATATGAATCACATACAGTTTTGCAGCAGTGGAATGAAATTTTGCAGCCAACACCCTTCACCTATAACTAGTTTGTGCTGAAACAATTTGTCAATCTTATTTTACTGTCATTTGCTGCAGTACAAGGAAATTCTAACTGATGCAGGTTAAACTTCTGCTGTCAAATAAAAGTAGTAAGAGCTGTCTTTCACAAAATACACTAAAGCTAGCTTGCATCTTCCCTGCCAAAACTAATCACATATTCTAAGGATGTCCACGTGCTGCCATGTATCTCTTCTTCTGTCCCTGAAAAGTAGAGCTGCATTCTCTACCTCTATGTGCATCATTTCTCCACAAAAACTACAATTTTATTTTTTTAAATGGCATTCAGGATTACAGAATGGAAAGGAATCCCATTTCACTGCAGCCATCTGTTCCTAACATGGAGATGGAACAACGTGACAAGATGGAAGCACTCTCTCCTGTCTCCAGCTCTCTCTCCTGTCTCTACCTGCTCCCTCTGTAACTTTTTTCAGTACTATTCCAGTACACTTTAAACCTTACTTACAAAAGCCAATATATCAGATGTCCTTGATTGTCCCACCTGCGGGCTCTGCTGATACTCGCCATGACTGATCCTCCTGGCCATCCTCTCTTAAGCACACATACAAAAAAAAAGGCACTCGGCAGTGTGCATGACATCCTCTCTTGGACACTGTCCGGGGTATGTGAGGAGCGACAGCTGGGCTTTTTGGAGTTTTTTTTATTTTAGTTCTAGCTGCACAGCCTCGTGTGCTTTGGTCAGGAGATTACCTGTTGATGATACCATAATAACCAACTTGGAAGCCACCACACAAGCAGGACCTGGTCTGGGAACTGAAATGAGAACAGCCTTAGCTACTCAACATGAGCTTCCTCTACCTAGGGAAAATATATAATCCCCGATCAGCAGGTATACATCTTCCTCACCTGTGCTCTGATCATCAGGGGTATGGTTTTCACACAGCTGTACCCACCTTGCTTTTTCTTTCATACAAGCTTTTAAACAATCTTATGATGAGCTCAGGAAACCCTGGTTTCTCTCTCTGCTTCTCCTGAGAAGCAGGCCACACCATGCAGATTCTTCTGTAGCACACAGCATAGCTTAAACTTGTTTACTGCTTGTATCAAAGCCTATTGACAGCCTACCAGAAAGCCAAAAATACTTTTAGTTTCCCCACAATATAAAGCAGATTGCCACTGTTCTCATCGATTCAGATACCCTGCCAATGAAACATACAGGTTTCTCCATGCAATCTTGAATCTGGCTGCTCAGATCACAAGTTACGAAGTCAAAGCCCTGTAACAGGATCATTGTGCACGTACAGCACCATAAAACCAAGAAATACATCTTAAAAAAAAAAAGATATTGTGTCTTGCAAACAAACTTTGTACAAACAACACTCTGCATATACTGGAACATAAAAACCATCAAAATTTCCTATTGGTCCATGATATATTTATGTCTTACCCCAAATACTCCCAACATGTACACGTAAGTACACCAGAATGTACTTATTGTCCATTTCATTATCCACAAGTACAGACCAAAGTCATGTATACAAACATGTTCTACATACAAATATCCAGTATTTTCAGTCATTTAAATTGGAAAGGACAAAGCAGGAGTTATGTCTACAGTTGCTTGTATTGATATCCCTAGTTCTTTAATGACAGATTTCTTTTACAGAGGAGATCAAGTTCTACATGTTTGCAATTCTACACTTTTTTCCAGCTGACTACTCTTATCTGTAAACAACAGATTATTAAGACTATTTTCCCTCTCTGCATTGACTTCCTATCCCCATCGCATCCCCCAGAATTTGGAGAATGGACCCAAGCCTCACATACCCTGAAGAGTCCAATTATGGTAGCTATGAAGACAGAGAACCATAGCAATTAGTAATTAACAATTTGTTCACAAAACTAGCTGGAAAAGGGAACAAAGAAACTTAAGAGTGAACAAGAAAGATCTGTCTTGGTTCATTCGTTGTTTGGACAATGATTTATTTGGTTTTGTGGGCATGTTTGCCATGCTAAAGCTTCTTTTATGGTCTCTGTTTCTTAAGATACCTGAAAAGCAAAGACTTGATGGATGTCTGCCTAACTAATGCACGTAGCTATTACTTTGTATTTTCCTTCTTTATTACATTTTCAGAATCAAAAGGAGATAAGCATTACCACGAGCCACTGTTATCAATATCAAGGAGACATACACACAAAAGACATTCGAACAAAATGAAATTCTACATGTCAGTAGTAGACAAGCTGCTGTTGGAAAGTGCCAGATAATTAAATTTTAGAGAGAACCACAAATTTTGGACCTCTCATAGTGATGAGATCTGTCAGACACAGATAAGAATTTTTATTTTAAAAATATACAAGGTTTTGTATCGCATCTTTTTTTAATGTGAGAACAAAACAAACCAGTTATTTCTGCCAACAGTTCCAACCAGTTTGTCATGCTGTAAAGGACAATGTATCACTCTGGTTGGGCCACCACCTTTCTGACACCGAGAGACAGAAGTTATAAATAGTAACGCAGGAATTGGTATTCACCCAGTTTAACAAAGAAATAGTGGGGAGAACAGCAGGGGATTAATTTATCTCAGGATAGTGTCCTAACCAATAGTCCAGAGAACAGGCAGCCTCAAAAGCAGAGGTGGGCACCAGAAGGGATACAGCAGATTTACCTGACTCAAACTGGAGACCTGGCTGTCTACCTGCCAGCTGAGAGCCTGCGGGAGCCCGGGGCTTGCCTGTTCTCCAGCACCCGTTTCTCTTTTCCACATTTTACACATCTGGGACATAAAAATTTTGGATTCAAAGTGATACGGAAGGCAAATATTTTTTAATATTTTAGAGGAAGGAAAATATTTTTTTTTCTTTTCAATGCCATATATGAAAGCTTACAGGCAAAATTCTGTCACACCATGATCTACACAATGAACTTGCTGCGTTGCATGACAGATAGGCTCCAAACTGTAGTGTGGCAAAAAAAACCCCAATCCTACTAGTTTGCATTTCTAGCACAAATTTTCAGCCATATTTAATACCAGTAATGGATAAATACAAAAACATAACATAGAAAACAACTTTGTATCTACCATAAGCACAGTGCTGCTGAAAAAATAAAATATTTCCTTAAAATCCATAATGGAATTTGTTATGTTTATACTTACATAAGCACTTAGGAAAGAAGAGCTCCCGTGCAATCAGTATTGGCCTACTACTGGAAAACAGGTGTCTGTGGGATCAGGGTAGGGAAAAAATCCCTCCAGTTTTCAAGACTATCCTGAGAAAATGACCTTCGCTTTCACTGGCTGCTTAAACTGTTTGAAAGGCAACTTGGCGTGTGGGTCTCGGGTGTGGGCAGTGGGGTGGCTGCAGGGGCCTCTGTGAGGAGCCGCCGGGGCTGCCCCGTGCCAGACACTGCCGGTTCCAGCCGGTTCCAGCCGGTTCCGGCCAGCTCCAGCTGTGCCCCCCCCCCCCCCAGCAGGGCACAGCTGAGCTGCTCAGACAAGATGGCGGCACCTCTGGTGAAGTGTATTTAAGATGAGGCAAAAACACTGCCCAGCAGTGAGGGCGAAAAAGTTTGAGAAACAGCCCCATAAGCACCGAGGTGAGAGAAGGAGGAGGAGGAGGAGGTGCTCCAGGGGCTGGAGCAGAGATTTCGCTTCAGCCCATGGAGAAGACCATGGTGACGCAAGTTCTCCCCTGCAGCCCCTGGACGACCCCACACTGCTGCAGGTGGATATGCCTTAAAGGAGCTGCAGCCTATGGAGAGCCCACGCTGAAGCAGTTCTTGAAGGACTGCAGCCCACAGAGGACTCCATGCTGGAGATGGGGAAAAGTGTGAGGAGGAGGGAGTGGCAGAGACCAACTGTTATGAACTGATCACAGCCTTCATCCCCTACCCTCCTGCACTGCTCAGTGTGGGGAGGCAGAAGAGCTGCAAATGAAGGAGTGAAGTTGAGCCCTGTTTCTCCCCCTGTCCTCTCGAGAAGGGGGAGTGAGAGAGCGGCTGGGTCAGGGCCTACTAATTTGGGTAGTCCAATTACACAAAAGTGACTGAAGTCCATTCCTCATTACAACGCTAAGCACACTTACTAATAGTGAGGTAAGCAGTACTTGCTACATAGAAAGTAAATGGTGGTGTCAGCACCCACTGCCCCCAGCCACCTTCTGTGAAGGCTCAAAGTTCTGGAGTGGTTTCAAAAGCTGCTTAAACTGATTTAAGGCTTTGCTGCTGCCAAAAAAAGACGAGATCCTGCCCTACTTCCCACATGCACCTCACTGCACTATTGCTTGTGTGGCAGCAACAAGGCTTATCTGGCTGAAATCTACTCTGTTAACTTTCAGTGCTGGAACAAAAAGGGAGCATAACATCATCACTTCCAGCAAAAATGTGGGTTTATGCTATCATGGAACTACACCCTTGGACTGTTTCAGGCTCATGATTCCAACGTGACTCAGAAAATAACTATACTTATTAGACTTGGATCACAGCTTTGCCCCTAACTTTACACTGGGGTTTCTTAAAATGTCCATCCTGATTTACACAGATGGTCAGAAATAGCCTGTTGTGGTTTTTTGAGCCAATTCGTCACAAAATTTTTCCATCATCACTTGACCAAACCTATGATAGGACCAGAGGACTTTCTGAACCAAACTATATTTATGGTCTACCTAATCTTGTATCCTCTGACAAATGACAACATCAATTATTTAAAAAAAATGTGCATGACCTCCTGCAGTAGTTATCTGGAACATAATTCATTCCATGAAACAATATCCTACCCACTTACCCATTTATTTTGCCCTGCATGTGGGGTTCCCCCCCCAAAATCTTGCAAGAATTTACTGTTACAATTCTCACTGCCATATAAATCCAAAACTGCTTTGAATTTTGCCAGCTTTTTGTCTTCATCCTGTAGTAATCTGGTGGGCCTTTTATCCAGCCAGTAAAAAAACATAATACTCTTCCCACGTATGGTATGCACTTGTAGATGCACATTTACCCTGTAAATCTACTTTTTTCCCCAAGTGGTTTTAGTTTCTTTTTTGCCTGCCAAAAAGGAAAGAAAAGTCATGTCCCCACCACCACATAAACATATGCAGGAGAAGTAAGCGTCTATTTTCTGACCATCACTGGTGCTGAGATTGACTGGGAGAAACAGCAAGGACTCCAAGTACCACCTCTGGCTCAGTGAGCCGACTGTTTGATTGTTCTCATTTTGTTTAACAGCTTATGTATAATTGCTGCTGGTTTAGACTGTAACACAATAAATGCACCACTGTGGGGAAAAAAGAAGCCTTTTTTGCACCAGCAATTTTATTATCTTTCTTATAGGGAGAGTAAGACCTGCACCTGACTGTATTACTTTGTGAAATTTTATTTTCCCCAAAAAAGCCTTTGGTATGTTTGAGTCATCCTCAATCGCCAAAACCCAGAAATCTCATTGCAGCCTATGTTGCCAGTATAAGATAGATGAAGTTAGCTTCAGCTAAGGAGGTTACACATAGTTTAATAAATTTCAACAAATTAAAGTATTTTTTGCATTTATTGTTCTCCCTATTTTTAATGGATGCATGCACCACAGATCTACGTAAAAATCAATTTTCACTGTTGCTTAATGGTTTACCTTTAAGATTGAAATGATTAAAGGAGGCAAGATGTATCCATCTACAGCCTAGGGATTTTAATTTATCAGTAGAATGTTGGCTTCCAAAAGAGGAATGAAGTGTTAGTTCAGAACAAAGGAGGTCAAAAAATACAGGAAAAAGAAAAAGAAGTCCTGCAAATATTTATATTTTCAGAGACAGGTTTACAGTCTATCAGCCCGTGCTCTGAGACAAGTTTGCAAACCGTGGCAACATTGTTCACCTGTAATTTTGGTGGTCACAGCAACGCCTTCGTCCTTGATTACTGAACAGTCCCATGACAGTATGTGAACATCTTTTCAGTAGATAGGACTTTGTGGACCAGAAAATACAGAAACATACTAGAATTACTTAAAAGACAAAAAAAAAACCCAACCTGGAATAAACTGGGAAAGCTAATTTTTCTCAACCAATAGAGAACACATAGGTAACATCCTCTACCTTGTGGGGAGATACTTAACATCAGTTTATAATATATTTTATTTTACTAAGGTATGCTGAGTATAAGTCCTAAAATTAATCACCAGTTTTCTCCACCAGCCAAACTCACTGACAAATGGAATTTTACCTGTAGTCCTACATGCTCCATCACAGTTAATGGAGTTTTACAAGCATGAGAATGAAACGGGGATTCCAGGATTTCTTCTTGTTTTCATAAATGGGCTAGAAACAAAGTGCCGCTAAGGCAAGAAAAGGGGAGAGAACTGGTGAGAGTTTTGCTGTCAACTGGCATGGTTTCTTGAATTAAATGGGGTCAGACCACCGAGACTGGCTGGTCTGGGGCCTCCCGATTCTGGACCTGTACTATTTACAGCCTTCCTCTGTGCTCTGTGGAGATTCCTCGGTGCTGACCTGAGCAGCACTCTGCATTTCTAGACTGTCCAAAGCAGCTACAGTGGAATTATATAGTTCCTGTAACTGGAGAACTGCTTTCGTCCTTGTATATTATAGTTCCTGTAATAGGAGAACTGCTTTCATCCTTGTATCATCAAATACAATCAAAAAATAACACTAAAATCAACACACCATAAATATTTCTAAATGGAAAGTAGTATTAAAAGATAAATTGTGCCTAAAACACTTAAAGGAATATTTTTACCAATTTAATGGATTCTTTAAATAGGAAGACTCCTTGTAACAGTTAACCATCTGCAATTATTTTGTGTTTGAGTAAGCATTTCCTAATACTCAGAAAGCCTCAGAAGGTATTTCCTACTGACTCTGTTTATTACAGTATCCCCTTTAACCCAATTTGTAACATATTATATAGACCTCAAAATGCTAAGTGACCTACCAAACAAATTCTATGACACTGAGTGACAGATTAAGAAGCATTTCTAGTTCAGATTTGTGCATCAGATCCTCAGGTTTTGTTGCATCCTGAAGTTCCTAATGCAGATTTTTTTAAATTCTCCTGGATTCATTCTTATTCCATTTTTTATTTAGTTTGCTTTTCCACTTCATATTTACCTTACAGGCATTACCTCACATTCTTGTGAACCTTATTGTAGCTCATGGGTATGTGTGGATAATCTCTTTAGTAGCAATCCACCTCATGGCACGAGACAGTCAAATGTGCATGCAAGTCCTTGAAGCTATTGTTCAAATGGAAATTCAACTTTCAGATCCCAAAACATTTGCCCTCATTTAAATCAGTTTGAGTTATCACACTGGTGACTTACTCCCAGACACATTCATAGACAGTATTTCATATTTTCAGAAGAAACTGTCTGTAACTGAGACACGCATGATAGTGAACAGAGATGGAAATTAATTTTATCACTGTGATGAACACACTACTATTTCAATCAAAATTCATTTGCAGGTTTTGGTAGAACAGGAACAGATGTAGGGGAATTGGCAAATAAAATATTTTTTCAATCTCTCCCCCCCCCACCCCCCCCGCCTTTTTCCACATTCAGCACAGAGCTATACTGTGTTTTATTACTGAAAATAAAAGGTAGGCTTTCGGCAAAATGACAGCCACTGCTAAAGTCACACATTGAGAGTTAGTCTCACAACAATCTGCTCTACAATACAAATGGATAGTATTATTCTTTCCAAGTGAGTTACTTTCTTTGGGACAGTTTACTTTGAGGACATACTGCTTTGCATTTTCATGTGGCTTTTCACTTGTTTCGTGAACTTTCATTGAAAAGCGCCCTGACATTTCATTGTCTTTCATTGTCATCTTGTTGCTTTTCATTTGACCTGTGAATTATTGCGACTTCCACAAGCTCTCTGTGAAACATCTGCACCAACAGAAAAACCATAAAAAGCTCTAACCCAAATGAACCCTTGAAGCCCTTGCAGGTATGAACAACTGGTAAGGGAACTGTGACATGCAAACAGAAGTCTTGTAAATAGCTTCAGACTATACAGAAACTCTTTGCCTCTATTAAAAGGAGTGGTTTTAGTGTAGTGTTTCACTGAAATTGCATCAAGCCTGGCAATTACAAGGAATCTTAACAGAACTAGATTGTTTCTCTTACTCTCCTCATCCCTGGAGAAAACATCAAAGCAACTGGGTGAAGACAGCCTATCTAGGCTATAGCAAACAATGCTACTTAGGTTTAACATATTCAGAAAAGAATCCGTGCAATTTCCTAAAAACACCTTCTTCAATTAATTTCAAACAGTTATCAAGTCCCAAAGTACTGATACAAAGCTAAAATGGGTAGTAATAAATTTTCACTGTTGATTGCTGAAACAAGTATTTTCAGATGAAGCAGTAACAGTAGCAGTATAATAAATTTCCAAATGTTTTTATCACCAAAACAGAATAGCAGTGAAATGACCTTAGAACATCCCTAAATAATACATGTTCCTTTTCCCCTTGCAACAATAGTTAAACAGAGATGTAAATTAGAGGAGTGAAGAGGACTTTTATTTACTAACATCTATGAGCACCATACGTTTTTACTAACTGTCTTAAGAAAAAGAATAGTAGTCTCTTACCAATGTAATTTAGCTTACAGGAAATAAAAACTTCCTTAGTAAATATATCTGGACATTATTGCTCTCTATTAATACAATCGTGACATAAATTTCGTTTCTGGCTCCTAAAATCAGAGAAGTCAAAATATAGGATCTAAAATGCAAAACTGATACTATAATTGCAGCTCCTAATTTCAATGTGCTGTCTACATGACTGGTACAGGAGTTTATGAAATGACTACAGAAGCAATGCGTCTGCCTGATGGAGACAGAGGGGTACAAGCATTAACTCAAATGGAACTTGTTAGCTAAAAAGGTACAGCAGATATTGCATCTACAACCTGAAAAATCACAGTAACGTAGCATATGCAGCTTCCATTGCTCAAGATATTCGCAGGCAAAAATACACTACGGTATGTATAAATCAAAGACAAACCTTACTCAGAAGTGATCGGTATAGTGGTGCACAATGGCAGATGCCACAGCATATTTTTTATGATGCAAGGCTGCTCAAGATCATCTATGGATGATGAACCATGACAGCTTGGGATTTGATAAAAAGCAAGTTGATGGTGAGAGAAGGCAAGGAATACAACTACTATCTGAGCAGCCAACAAATGCATATAAACTGGGGTTTTTCCCATTTTTAACGTCAGTATGAAATATGGTATATTACCACAAAATTACATGTTCACTAATCTAATAGACTTTACATCAGAAAAAGCTATTTCTTTACATTATTTACTACCTCCATTTTATTTCTCGGAAAGCACCGTGCATTAAAGCATTTAACAGGGTATGGAAGGTAACAGAATCCATATTTATTTAAAATACCTTATATGATTGGCATCAACGCAGTTTTCACAGGAAAATCTTGAACGAAGGCTCTATCAATCAGTTTCTAGTTTCTTCACAGCTCGGAAAAAAAATCCCTTTTCTTTTCTCCCTTTAAGAGAAAGACATTCCATGTAAACACTTGCCAGTACCTATGCAGCTCTATTTTCCATCTTTGCCCACAAACAACTGCTGCTTAAAAACTCCTTTAATTATACTTCGTTTGTTCAGTGCCCTTCAGCTGCTGATTGCCAGAAGTTGATTACGATGATAGTTAATGGAAAAAAAAAATATATGAACAAGTTTTCTTCATCATGGACTCATTTGGACTGTTTAGTGTGCTCCAATGTTATATATTTCTGTAGATTTCATCAGTGAGCTAAGTACAGTGAACTGTAGCGATCTCGTACATACTGTGTTTTCCTACTGCTGTATCCCACAAGGTTCTTTAACTTAGCATACTCCGTGAACTCATTTGATAACAAAAGGACATGGACTTATACTTGCACATTTTTAAAATTTTATACACAACCAGACAATTTCAAAACAGTTTGCATTAAAGGGCAAAAGTGACATAAGTCATTCAATCTTTAGACTCGAACAACTTCTTAGAACAATTCAGATTATACCACAGATTTCCCCCCCGCCTTCTCAGCTCTTCTAATATCCTTCTATAGAGTCTCCTGTTCTGGTAAATTAAGAGAATTCACATCGCTTCTCCCCCACAGCTATAACTAGAAGCTCCAGTGAAGACTGAATGCCTATTGTGCCGGAAGCTGTTTGAACAAGAGTGCTGGAGATCTTTAAGATTTTTATAAGTCAAATCCCCAAGACAGCCAAAGGATAGGACTAAAGCTATATCAACATATTTTTTCTACAGATGGAAGCTGAGGTACACAAAATTAAACAATATGCTGAATGTCAGACAAGGAGTCTGGTTTAAAGAACCTTCTCAGCCTTAAATGTCTTGAATCTTTGCCCGATAGCTTAGTCATACACCATAAAAGCTGTCCTCAGTCCCCACATCTTACATGTGGCGCTTTTGATTATTTTCCTTAGTAAGAAATACCGTCATTATTTCATTTTGCCAGTCAGCAAAAAAAGCAAAAATTCTTAGAAATAAAGATTATTTTTTTTTTTTGAACAACAAAAGCATTGCATAATTCAAAAGTTCATTAGAAGTATTTTCAATAGTTTGGAAGCTCTCATTTTTCACTGCTTAAGTACTAAGAAATCAATATTGATAGCCACAACAGCAAAAAAATGGGATTTTCTGTAAATGTGGATACCTGTAATTTGCCTTCTAATTTTTTTAGAGAATAAAGCCCATATCAGCAAGGTGCATTGCACTGAATTTACAGTCACCAAAGTCATACGACAACAAGAATTTACATCACCACACAATGTGCCTTTTCCATCAGAAAAGAAAAGAAAGGCTAAATCCTTTAAATGACTCCAGGACCTAGGGGTTTAATGAAATAAATATCAGGAAAAGCTGGTTAAAAATGTTCCGGCTTTCACAGTCAACAATTATTTTGTACCTTGTGGCTGTCTGGATAGAATATATTTATTTATCAAAACAACAAAGTAAAATTAAACTCATTAGATGCAAACCACAACATTAATAGAAGAACACTGCTGCAATGCCAAGCAGTCAAAGTTTAATTCAGCCTCTTTCTGAGGCTTTATGACAGTCTCCGAGTCACATTTTTTGTGGGGAGCCATGCTTATCCACTGCCTAGGCTGGGGTTTTTTAAGGAATCTAAAGGATCCACCCCTCCTATTCTGTGAATGCTCTGTAATTTACATACCATACACAGTACACTCTTAAAATAAAATCACCATTTTCATGGTGACATTTTTTCAAGATGAAGAAATCCACTAATTTTTTACACCAAATAATAGATCCTCATTCCCCCCATCCCCCCCCCTTTTTTTTCTTTAGAGCACGTAGAATATACCGTATGTTCCTATATACCCAAGCACAGTTGCCACTGAATTCCATTCTGCCTTTCTGGCTCATTTCTCAACCATTCCCAGTTCTCTCCAGCTAGGATTACTGGCTGATGCTAATGGCAGTCATGTTGGCAGCTCTACGTCTGTCTTCTGGATATCCAATTCCTTATTAAATCTGTCTTCCCTAGAGCTCCCTGCCAATTCTCACTCTTTTTGTCTGGTCAGTCCCAGTTTCCCACTCCATGTCCAATTTTTATGCCCCTTCCCATTCTCCAGGTTGACTATTAATCCACTGCCTTTGCCCATCAAGCCTCAGTCACTCCCTTCTCAGCCCATCGCTGACCATTTTTCTCCCATACCTGTACCCTTCTATCCACTGGGGTCCCGGCAGTGTCCCAGCTCTTATTGCTGTGGCTGGTTCCTTCCCATCACACAAGGGAGTTAGCAAGAGCCATCACAGAAACTCTTTTTCTATCATTTTCATCTTGCAACATGAGTATATTGAGTCACTCCACACAAATGCCACGAGTTTACCATAGTCAGCCTTAGGAGTTTTGAGAAGCTTGAGCACACTCAGCAATGACCACAAATAGAGATTTTACATCTTTGGCATTAACAGATCTCTTTTCTCTGTGAATTCTGATGCTTTTAAAACAGGCTTATAATTTTGCTGATTCTCATGGACATTCAAAGGGTGGCCACAAGCACATTCTGTTCAGAACTGGCAACCTCACTACTAGGCAGAAAAACTAACTCCACCAAAAAAGAAACTTTCAAATATGACACTTAGTTTTGTGTCGAAAGCTTAATTGTGTTAAAAAATCCTAGTCAGAAGCAAGTATTTTTGAGGAGACAGCAGTTAGCCTTTGGGAGTCAGGAAAAGACAGGTAATCCAATCAATAAAGTAAGTTTTAGTATGTTAATAAAGGTAACAGTGAAACGTAATCCATGTTTCTACAAGAATTTTCAGGTTTTCTTAGAGATTTAAAACTTCTTTTTACAAGTCCTTTGGGGAGCAGAACGAACCTCTCTCACTTATTGGATGAACAGTGCATGATACTTTGCGTAATGAAATTAAGCAGCCTGAAATACATGTGAACGTGACTAACGAGACCAAATGCAGCAGGAAAAAACCAAGCAGATGGCTTGAGCATGCTGGAACAGAGTAGCAAGGAGAGATCTGAATGTTTTGTTTTTTTGCAGGACACATACAAAAACACAAATATAATCTTTGCATTTCTGTATAATACTGCATCTGTCAGCACTTTGATGGTCTATAGATCACACATGAGAGCTTGCCAGAATACTAATAGTGTCTGTGGAAAACCTTTCTGTGTCTTCCATAGAGATACAAAATGCAAACAAAATCAGGGGGCAGGGAGAAGAGCTTCATTTTGCATTGTGTGTCTTGCCTTTTTAAATGCATAAAAAGCTACTTAAGCTAGTGGTATATTTTTAATGAACTAGTCTTTCTCCACCGGAAGTCTGGTTCTCAGAGACCTCCCCAGTAGTATGAACATTTGGGGGAAAACACAGAAGCGGAGAGAGAAAGAAGGGAGCAGGTATTAAAAGATGATGGGAAAAGGTTTTCTTACCAAGAAAGGTCAATGAGCAACTTATGAAGGATGCTACCAGAAACACAGGAAGATGAAGATAAAATCAGTTTGCTCTCATTGCTTTCTGGGAAAAATAAAATCCGTCCATAGAAAAGATTAACTGTTCATTTCTATAATTTGAGCTAAAATAAGCATTTTACCCGGCAGCTACTCCTCAAGAGGTATTTCTTGGCTGAAGGCATAATTCTGCTCTGCATGCAACACATACTGACAGTGGCTATTTGCATCTGCAAACTTACGGGACTGCCCGCAGTTATAAAGAACAAGCAGATTCAGAAAGAAAAAGTACCAATCTGAGCAACTTTACAATGTCATCCTGCTGCCTTCTCTAGCACAAATGATTGGGATAAAATGCCTTCGGATGTATATTTTCTGACAGCTGAGATTATTTTTTTTTTGCACTAGAAAACTTTAGTTGATGCTTTTGAAAGAAAGCAGAGACACTACCTGTGATCGCAATATAAGGACATCTTGGCAACAAAGTAATTTTAACCAGTGTTCAGAAGGAAACTAATTAATTAATTAATCTGCATCTGTTGGTAAGTATAATAGTCTGTTCCACCGTTGATGCTAATGCTACAGCTGTAGCCCACCTTCCACATCTTTGACTATTACATGCTCCTATTATTTAGTGCTCACAGTGCAATTCAGTAGTGCAGAATATTTTTATTACCAACACAAACGGTAGAGATTCAGACATTCTTTGATCCCTTCAGCTAGTTCTCAAAATGTGTCTCTACACTGTGTGCATTGGTTTCCCCTTTTTTTAACGTTCAGAATTTTTAGAATCACAGAAAGATACTGAATAATCCCATGGAGCATCACTATTCAGCAAAAAAAGAACCCAAAAGCCCAAAATGCAGAACTTCTTTTAGTTCTGGAAGACAGTAATTATATTTCTTTACTATTTTTTCACTGAATTCTGACTGTATTTTTATCTCCTGTACTAATCAAAAAACACTTATTTCAGTGTGAAGCATATTAAAGTTATCTCCACTCTGCAACAACCAAAGGAGTCTCTAAAATCCTGGCATCTGTAGACCAGCAAGATCTTTCCGTCAGCCTTGACCTACATTTATCAGGTGACATATGTAGAGATTTGGATGATCTCTTTATTTTACTGCAAATTATTCTTACTTACAACACTGCAGCACAATTTTTAAGCTTTAACTCAAGAAATGTCATAAAGTGTTTTTACATTATAAATTACCTTAAATGAGAACTGCAGTACACAGACATCATTCCAGCCTGTATTGTTTGTATCAGGTCTCCCTCTGACCTTCCGTTTTAAACCTTGGCCGCTATTCAAACTATCCCCAAAATCCAGCTTATATCACTATCCTTGTAGCTTTCTAACATAACTTGTGTTAAATATGCGTACCTATCACGGTACTAATAAAAGCATGGGGTTATTGATCTCAGTGCATTTTACTGTACAATGTCCATAAAGACCAGGTATGCAATAGAGTTTTGTGAGAAAAAAGTATCAACTGACAATTTCTATCTTGTCACTGATGTAAAAATTATGTTCTCCTTCTGTAAAGCTGTTTTGTAAATAAATTCAGTTGTAAAACTGAGTTTCTGTGATCTTCTGCAATAATTCGTATCAGAGGGCTCAAACTATACTTTTGTATCAGTGGTACATTCTTGTATATAGGAAAACTAGCAAACATAAAGGAAGCTGGTAGGAGCAAAGTGCAAAACAAACAAAAGAAGGTGGTTCTTTGTCCAATAGGTGGAAAATCTACGAAACTTTCAGAAAAATATTAGGGGGTACAAGAAAATTTTAAAAAGTTGCATGGGGAAACTGAACAAGAACTTGGAAGAGAGATTCACAGAGAGTTAGAGAAACCACACCAAGTTCAGGAAATCCCTCGAGCTGAAACCAGTCAGAGGCTGGGAATTTTTTGAGAAATGTGCGATATATTCTCACTCTATTCCTGTCTTCTCTGGAAATCTGCTATGGCTTGTAGGAGACAGGATGCTAGACATTGTAGGTCCAGGCTACAAGAACCCCTGGTCTGAATTCTTGGGACCATTCTTCTGTTCTGACGAGAGATGCTCTGAATTTGACCTATATTTTGCCTAAGCAAAGGCAAGGAAACGGATGCCTTTGTATTCCAGGAATTAGTCAAAAATACTGCAAGACACACCTGCATCACCCACTGATCCTTAGTATTGCATGTGAGTCCATTTCTACTGGACAAATTTGTATAGTTTGAACTTGGTATGTCCATGATCATCGCTCCATTAGTAGTAGTGCAACTGTACCTAGAGTTCAAGTACTTTGTAATCTAGAAAAATACATAATGCAAAAAACATGTACGAGAAAGTTTCACACTATACTACAAGTGAAATGTATTTGAACCTCCCATACAGTTACTCTGTAAGTACTCTGGGATTAAAATCTGCAAGAAGATCATTTCAACATGCCCATCTTTTCCATTACTCAGAATGGTAAGGGAAAAGGTAATAATAATAAAAAATTTTAGATCAATTTTCTATCCTTACATAGCACATGCTAGTATAAGGCAGAGAAGTGTAAACACAGAATCCAACAGGATGGTCTGAAAACTAGGGAGGAACTACACTTCATCTTACCTGGAAAAGCAAGTGCAGAACATAAAGTGACTGCAGTGCAGAGTCATGCGAACATAAAGACTTATAACCATCTGATCTGGTAATTGCAAAGGAGATAAATTTGTTCCTTCCCTGTGTATCGTTTTGGGCATCCATATGGTAGTACACAGCTAGATATTTATTAAGAAACTGGCACTGGTGACATACGGCCACAGCATCTTTGAGTTGTTACCCTTCAAGAAAATGTGCCTGTCCTCACATGTCACTACCCAAGCTCATACATATTTTCTAGTCTCTCTGGTCTCAGTAGAATATTTTTTCACTTTCCCTTTGGGGATATTTTTCCCCAGGAGAATTTGAACCGGCATTTCTGTTCATCTATTAAAGTTACACACATTTAAGGAAGGAAATCCTGGTCCCTTTCTCTACTTCCTAATCAAAAGCAGCAAGCAATAAATATATGCAAATATATACTTTAGTTTGCAATGGCAAAAAGTATCACTCTTGATCTTGTCACTTAACAGACAGATGCCAAAAAAAAACCTATTTCTAGTACCACCCTATCTTACCGGTCTTTGTGAAAAATGTTACGTTACTATCACCCTCCTACTTCCACTTCACTTAGAGGAAGTGTTTCTTAGTAACATTCTTTTGCTTTAGCTACATCTCAGATCATTAATTTTTCTACTATAGCAAAAGCAGACTCTGACAGACATCTTGCTTTGCTATGTATAAACTTTTTTCCTCCACGTGAAAGCTGAAGCATGCAATAAAAAGTAAGAATCAATAGTTCACTACAGAGTGAACATACCAATTTTATATGATTTCCTTATACTGTGCCGAGTCCTATCCCTCAAACTCTCATTCTGACCTCTCTTACCAACCCAATTCCACACTGATCAACTCATTTACTTGCTACTAAGGAACAATTTCAAGTTTAAACTATGAGTGTGACCTTCAATTTATGAAAGGCATCAAACACAGGATCAATCTGATGGTATAGAACTCACTGCAGAAAGAAACCAAATGATTTTTTTTTCATGCTACAAGTGAAAATAACCCAAACACATAAAATTAACAAGATGACAAAGAACCCAAACACATAAAACTAACAAGCTGACAAAGAAAGGGTAAGTTTTTGAGGTTCTGTCTTCCGGATCTGTGCATTGGCTCAATTAGCAATTATTAAAGTCAACTGATGTGACCAGCTGACAACCTGTAATGCCAAATTAAGAGTTTAATGTTCTTTGCCAACCTCCAGCTGATGTACAATGTGCCACTCTGTACCTAGAAAACTCAGCATATCCTTTTTAAGATGACACAACAATCTTCACAAAGTTTTGACAATAGAAGCTCACAGTTTACTAAGATCCTGTACATAATCCCAGGTTGGACTCTCTTCAAAATAGTTTATTAGCCAATTCAGTTGGAAAGAAGCATTTTCCCCTACGAACAGCTTTGATAAGTTCAGTTACCATTCTTCTCACATACACAAACAAAAAAAATTCACTTGCAAAGCATTGTTTCCCAACTGCAACATTTAAAGGGAAGGTTGCCATTTCCTCTGGCAAAGACTTACGAACATAAAAAAAAAATGCTGTGGCCATAAAACCAGGAAAAAAACCCCAACAATCAAATCGGAAATCTCAAAAGGCATGAACATATCACGTGCATCCAGGCAGAGCTCTCTCACAGCTAGGGATCAGATAAAGATTTTAATTAGCTCCCTTGAAAATTAGTGTTCGCATTTAGAATGAACGAAAAGTTCATCATCACTTGTTTTTCATCCACTATCCAGGAAGCTTCCTTGTCAGAACATATACTAAAGCTCTACACTCAAGCAATGAATAGGTGCACACATAAAGCAATCAAATCAGGGTAAGTTACAAAAGAGTCATTTAAGAGTGGGAGTGCTTTGCATTTTAAGTTTGGAGTTCCTACTGCCCAGCTGGGCAGCACAGGTTAGGTAACTAGTTTTTACAGTTGCTCTTATGTGGAAACAGAAAAATACAGGAACATCACAGCCAACTCACAACAGTGAAACCAGGTTTTCAACAGGAATGATATAAATTACAACACACATGAGATTTTAAAATTAGTTCAAACAAATACACAGCATAGTTAATTCTGCCTTGGCAGAGGAAAAAGTGCAAGGCCCACATATTTTTTCAATCTGCATCTTCTATTTTTAACTTTCACATATACTACATGCATATAGAGTAATGAACATTAATGTATTAATATCCAATTCATAATTCCAGATTAACCAGGATACAGTGAAGATACCACTTTAAATTCACTTCATTTATCTTTGAAGTACTTTCTTAACTATAAGGAAATGACTATAAACAAGCCCCTAACAGGCGAGGAAACTAGTCCATGTTGCCTCTGTGTGGGTGTAGGTGAAATGCAGTTTTACAGTCTTTTAGTCTTCACCTTAATTAGACATTCTGAAAGACAACGCAACCTTATTGTAGATACTTTTATTTCTCTCAAGACTCAAAACAGAAAGTGAAAAAAATAACCAGATACAAGTTTACTACTGCTTGATTAGCTGAGTACCAAAAGTAACTTCATACTCATTGATACAGTTCCCATGTGATGAGCAAAATGTCATGACCAATGGCTCCATAAGCCTTCAAGCCATTACTTCAAAAATAACACTCAAAATACATCCATTAAAAACACAGGAGAAGTCTACTTAGTTTTCTAAAGATTTCCTGAGGTTTGCCAATATTAGGCGATCAGGCTTAAAAGGTAGGAAGTAACGTCTCATAAACGCGTTCTCTGAGAACCTCCAACAGAATATTAAGTGACACAGAAGTTTGTATCAGAGAAGTAATAACACAGTGTCACAAAACCTTAAAAAAAAAAAATGGCCATTGACATAATCAGTTTATTAGACAACATTTGTATTAATATTAGTCTTTTTTAATTTTGTTTTCAAATTTTCAGTCAAAGATTTTTGTTTTAACTACAGATAAACCAACACTACCACTTCATTCCTAGTCAGCAGCTTTTTGGCTACCTCTAAACAGTGGGATTCAGAAGGACTCTCAAGTTTCAGATATGTGGTAGGTTGACCCTGGCCGAAAACTAGAGCACCCGCCAGCCACTCACTCCATTTCCTCGCAGGGAGGAGATATTTTGAAGCACAACAGCAAGAAAAATTCATAGGTCACGATAAAGGCAATTTAGTAAGTGAAGGAAAAAAAGAGGGAGCAAGCACACACAAGTGAAGCAAAGGCAATCACTCCCTACCTCCCACCAGCAGCCCAAGGCTCTCGCAGCCTCCAAGTGACAACTACTTTGGAAAGACTAACCCCCAGGTTTTATTGCTGAGCATGACATTGTAAGGTACAGAATATCCCTTTGGTCGATTTGGGTCAGCTGTCCTGGCTGTGTCCCCTCCCAGCCTCCTGCCCACCCCCAGCCTGCTTGCTGAGGCCAGACTAGGAGAAGGCCTGGATGCTGTACAAGCGCTGTTCAGCAACAGCTAAAACACTGGTGTGTTATGAACACTGGTTTAGTCGCTCATCTAAATCAGCACCACACGAGCTGCGATGAAGAAAGCGGGTTCCATCCCAGCCAGACCCAATACAGACAGGCATCACAGTTCCTGTCTCAGTTTGCCAGGATGAGATCTAACTGCACACAATGATCTCTCCCCATTCTCTTTCTCCTATCGTTTCTACCCTGGTTTCCAGGCACACTGACAAACAGACTACCAGGATCCCCGAAAGCACTAGTCATGCAGTCTAGATGTAGCTATTAAGGTCACGGTCCTCAAATTAGATGTCACCTCTGCTGCTACCAGTCTCGTGTCCATCCCCCTTGATGTTCCACTCTCCAACTTCCAGCCCAAGAAAAATTACTCAACTGTCTATGCTCCAGGGTCATATGTTATAAACTCTATCACCACCCTTCTCACTTTTTTTTTTTTCTCGGGGGGGGGAGGTGTCTTTCTACTTTCTCCAATTTCTTGCCCTTAATTTACAGCCTGTCAAATCTTGTCCACTTCTTGATGATCTCATTCTTGGTATACTTGACACCCCTCAGCTGCCTTCTATTCTATACATTCTTCAATTTCTCTAAAAAATCCAACTAGCATCCAGCCCGCTAAGGAACTACTCTGTCATATTCCCTGTTGGTGTTTCCAAGCAATTTTGTGCTTTAATGGGAGTCATGCAGGTAAGAGCTTAGTAGTGGCCCTTATTGATATAAGCACAACTTCTAAAGTTTGTGATAACACATATGTAAAAAGAAGTGGAAAGACAATTAAATAAATAATTCTAATTTTCATACCATTTCAGAGTTTACTTCAGGAATATTATAATATGGCCAAAACAATATTTGAGGCAAAACTTAATTTCCAGTATAAATCGTATATTGCATTGCATTCAAGAAAACAGAAGGCTGACTCACTGCAATGTTGTCAGTCTATATTGAACTGAAACAAATTGAAGAAGTAATTCATAACACAATAGCATTCTCAGCAGTTGCACATGCTGTCCAGGCTATTTAAATATTCTATAAATAATTGCTCAGAGAGGCACAATTGACAGTGTGTATAGACTGGATGATGAATCATCAGGTAGTTTAAGTAAAATTTTGCTTGATTAACTGTTTTGTTTTTAAACCACCTGCACCATATTGTCTGATGTATCAAGACAGATCAAATTGTTCTCGGCCTTTTTCTGAAAACCAGACAAGCTTACAAATTGTAAGTTTTATTGTATTATGAAACTGATGCCAAACTGAAGAGCTGTGTATTGTGTGATTCCAATTATATATTTTTTGGCCAAGGATTTAATATCAGCCATTGTTATAGATGAAACTAATCCAGATTTATCAGACCTCTAATAGCTTTGTGTCATATGGAAGTAATTTTACTATTTGTCTCCCCATCTTCAAAATACATTTATTAGTCCTCTTGAAATGTAATTTTTCAGTTGAATTTTTTTTGGTCAGCTGGCAACCAAACAGATTACAGCTAGAATATTTTCAGACTGAGGCATAAATGAACAGAGCCCACTGATCTGAGTCAAAGCATACCTGACTTCCATCATGTTGCTGATGCCTGCACTTGTTTGTTCAGACCAGTGGATGAGGTATTTAGATGCCTAAAGATGCACAGAAGCACCTAATGGAGTTTAAAAAAGCATCTAAATGGGTCGGCACCTTATTTCCATGGACTCTCATGGGAGTCAGGCACCTATTATGCTTAGTCACTTCAGTAAAACCTACTATATGTTTCCCTTTAGCTTAGTCACCTCCAAATACTTCTTAACAATATCCTAAATAATGTCAATCATAAACCTCTTTTTCCAAAGGGTAACCATCAAAATGTAACATTCAAAGCAATACAGCAGACCTTAAAATCAGGGTATTAAAAAAAAAAAAAATATCTATCAGCTCTATCTTTTGACAAAAACAACATCTTAGGTAATAGAATCAGCTTCATCACCAGCTTCTGTAATTGCAAGGTTACTCTTCCTGGCATATATACAGCTTTAGAATACTACCTTTATGCAATATATTACTACATAATGTTTATGATAAACCAAGTTTTTCCCTCATCTTCATGTCATTTCAGTTTTTGGCTCACTCTTAATTAAGAGCTACAAATCAACCATAGAGAAGATCATTTTTTACAGTCACAGTATTGTAGATTTATGTCATGGCTGACATAAAACAACACTAATGTACTTGCTAACCACCTGGTTTCACATGTTCATTAAGGAATTAAGGACCTAAATGAATCTTTTTTTAACCATTCCTCTAATTGCTGGTGGGTTGGTTTTTGGGAGGAGGAGGAGAGTGAGGAGGGAATTGGTTATTTCATCTTATGTGTATTTATGGGATCCCAGATCCTTCTCTGCCACGTTTTCCCCAGGTAATTAATACTCACTCCTTTTTCAGCTGAATCCTGAGGTTCAGTTAAGATCAGAGCCTCAGTGTGCTGGGAACTGTGCAAATATGCAGTCAAAGAAAGAAAAACATGACAGCAAGAAACCAAAGAGCTTAAACATGCTACTGACATACTGGCACTGAAGAATCAGCACCCAGCACCCAGTTACTTTTAGAAATTGCCACATGTAAGTAGAAGTCCCATTTCCGTTGGAAAATCTACTACAATCCCTATCCAGCAGAGGCGGTTCAGTAAGAACATTAGAACAGAGACTGTAAGCTATAAACTACTATCTGAATGAAGGTGTACAGACAAAATGAAGAACAGCTGAGAAAAAAATGCACCCATTCTTAACACTGGAAGAAGCTTAAGAAAAAGACTATTTTTATAGCTGGAAAGGAAGTAAAAAATGAGTAAAAAAGGACATACAACTTCTTCTTAATTAACTCCTCAAAATGGTATTTCAAGAAATAATCTCCATTGATACATTAAAATTCTGTTTCTGGAAGATTAGCAGAAAAGAGTAATAATTCAATTTTTGCTGTATGCTACTCAGAGTTCCTTTTGGTATTCTATTCTTTTTTATACTACAGGAGCATGCAAAACTATGTTCCGTTCCAATGACACATCCGAACAACTCACCTCGGAGGCTATTTTAAGGTGTGCATGCTAGCACATCAGATGGGACGAGCTTGGAACAAAGAGATGTGAGGCCAAGCTCCGCTACTATTTCAGGCTGTCTCTTGTGGAGAATTTAGGTGTCAGTTATGAAGATCATATAAATGCTTTATGTTTTGCACAATCACTATTGATTAATTATGACCTACATTAGCATTCAAACAACCTCAGCAGGAAGACCCTGTAAGACTGTAGACAGTCATTTCAGGTGAATTACTGGTGTGATCCTACAGAATGCCAGTAAATAAGATCATCCCAGCACAATAATTACCAAGGCAGTAGAAAAACAAACAAACAAAACAGCGTAGCACTGACATATTCTCTAGTCACAATGTCATGTTTGTGCAAAGCTTATTTTTAAATGTATCCATTTGAAAATACTGAACCCTTCTGTTATGGCTATTCTAATATATGCCATTCAACTCACGAAAGTAAGAATTTATAACTTAAGATCCATCTGTTGTCTTGGATATACTTATATCCATCACTATTTCTCCATGGGTTTGTGTATTCTTTGAAACCCATGCTCAGAACAAAAGTAATATTACAGGAACTGAACATCTCGGGGCAGGGCGTTCCACCTTCATTCGTGTGGCAGAGGACACGGACGTCCAACGAGCTGTGCTGGAGAAGAGGGCAGTGTGCTGCCACAAAAGCTTTTTGCAGCAGGTAATACTGGAAGCTTTTTTAGAGCCGTGACTGAAACTAGAGTAAGCTTTACTCCGACTAACAAACTGCTGACAATAATTAAAAAGGACCCAATTATTTCTTTAAAAAAAAAAAAAAAAAAGCTCTTAACTTAAAGGTGAAACATAGAGATGGGAGGAGAAAAAAAGCAAAATGACCATGTATGAAAATTCAATGGCGTTTTAGTTGAAAATAGGAAAATTGAATAGCAGCCTTTATTTTCTTTCAATGAAAGAACATAAAACAAGCTATGGTAATTGGGTTTTAACAACAGTTTTTTCCATAAATAGCATTTATGTTTTAATTACGTTGTTAAGGCTGTGTGAAGAGAATTTATTTCATTAGATGCTGTTTCTTTACAACCATTCTCAATATTGCTCATTAAACTGGTATGCAATTAAGATAAGAGTATTTTTATCCTATTCCTTTAAATCATGGAAACATCTATGTAATTCCTTAGCACTGATTTAACTACTGATACAGTTGAAAATCTAGTCAGCTGAGCACCTTCATCCCTTTCACCTAAATCTAGTATCTCCATTGATTTATGAGAGCAGATTTGCATAAGTCCCATATAGACCCATATAGCGATAAACCTTGGGAACTTTTTTGTTGTGCAAGGTTTTCCCCCCATATAGTTTAATTAACCCTTAGAAGGATTCTTTAAATACTTAAAATCATGAAAGCAACAAATCACTTACAGAGAATACATTGTTCTCCAAATAAAAATATTAAAAGTTCGCTAATAACAGAGGCTGTGACACCGTATTTCACAGCCTTCATTAATTATTTTTTGTTAAAAATGAAACTTCTGAGGAAGAAATAGCTGAGAACAAAACCAAAGTGTACACAGAATGGAGCCACATCTCCTGAGTCCTCCCAACGGTGCAGTGGCCGCTAAAATTTCAAAAAGCAAAACAGTGGTTCCTATCTCTAATTTTAGAGCCTCAACCCATACTGCCTGCAGAGAACAGTACTTACTAAAGCAGTCAGTAGTACTACCAACCTGGCTAAACCCTACTTAGCACAAAGGCTGCAGAAATGAGCGGTTTAACTCTGGCTATGATCAAAACTGACCTAACAGTTATGCATTTTTTTAGATTTTCTGGGACCTGTACTCCCTTTCACTGTTATATTCATCTGCTGTCTCTTCTCTTAAACCAGACTCCTACTCCAGTGATCTCTGTCCATACATACACTGAACACCCCACACGATGGATCTACATTTCCCGAGTGGGTGTTAGAGCAGTCCCATAGCAGAAGTTCATGGGAGCTTCATCAGGTGCTCCAACAAGCCCAAGAGTTAAGCTTCTGTTTTAAAGTTTTCATCCGTTTATTTCCCCAAATGTAGGATGTTTGGCACTGTCTGTAAGATTAGACTCTCGTTTTCATTAAAACTTACTGAACTGTTTTCTACCACTCAAGAAGACACAAAGTGTCTCACCTCAGTAACTGCCCAGTAGCTATACGTCTATCAAAGCTCCTTCCCTTTTGCTCGAAGGAATGAGCTGGTATTTCAAAGGGGATGAAGAGGCATAATGATGGATTGCAGTCCTGAGCAAGTTAAGGACTGTTCTAAGTTACATCAGATCTCCAGCCACAACAAGGAGCCGGCAGAGCTTTGTGAAAGCTTGGCCACCTCTGTTCTAAAACACATGCTCGTATCCTGCCCTCTTGTAGCAGATGTTGTTCAACAGAAATTTGGCAAATGCGCGTGCACACACATGCACGCACACAAGCCCTCAGCAACCCAAGTGACCCATGACACTTTCATGATCCTTTTCTTTGGCCAAGCAGATGTAAACAAGTATTGTTCCCCAGAGTTTGGTATATTGTTACTGGTATGATCAATCTCTCAGTTCTGACACCAGATTGCACATAAATCAAGACCATGTTGCTTTATGTACCATTAAATAATTAATAGAAAATAAGTCATTTAAAAAAAACAAAACAAAGGAAACCTCAAAAGAAACCCTATGATCTCTTGAGATAAGCAGTTCTGGGCTTTGCTCTATATTACTAAATTAATATACTGAAGAGTTCTAACACTATGATTACAGTATCTGTTATCAAAGCCCATGCAAAAGGAGCCAGAATTTTTCTTAGTACGGAATTCTATCAGAATTAAACTAGTTTTTTTTGAAACAGCAAGCAGAATTACATTAGTGACCCAGCATCTGGGAAGTAATGCAACACAATATGGAGTACCTGAATTATTCATAAGCTTGAAAAACACTGTACTCCTTCCAAAAGGCAAAAAAGGCCTCCACTAATAATCGTATCGTACAGACAAAGGAGGTCAAGAAAGTTAGCAGAAGTTACCCTAATGTTTTTGGTGGGTAAACAAATAAAACAACTAAATAAAAACTAAACTCTGGCCTCTCACTTTTTTTTTTTTCCTTTCAACCTTTTTTACTGAACCCAAACATGTCCAGAACCATACACTGTCACTTTCTGCTCTCAGCTGACCAAATTATTATAACGTCTTAGTACACTGTATTACTTTGTATTAGCCTTCTGTTTCGCTGTGTCACTGAAGCCACGGTTTGCTCCAGCGAACACACATCTTTCTCCTCCAGGCTCAAAATCTCTCTCCTCTTCCTTTTCTCCCCTTATCTTTTCACATTGCTTTAGGTGCGAAATTTCAGTCACCCCTCTTCTCACAGCAGAGAACTCAGTCCTACCCCATTGAAATACCTAAACCCCGTGCCCTGCCTGACTCCCAGTTCCTCTGTACTGTCCATCCCTGCCTAGCGGTGGCCTTCCTCACTGCTTTTTTTATTTTCCTCTCTTCTCCTCTTGCATTAATTTCTGCTCTCTGTGTTCAACTTGTAAGTTTTCATTCCGGAGTGCTTCATTTGTTCCGTATTGATTTCACAAATCCAGCTTGTCTTTGGGGAGCAATCTCCCAACCACCATCTGACTGGCATTTTCCATTTCCTCCTTCCAGTCTTCCTAAACCTCGCTTAATCTCAACACTAACTTAACACAAAAAAGAGAAGCCAATGCTTTCTTTTAACACAGATGAAGTTTTAAACCTATTCTTTCATTTTATTTGCACAAGTTAGGCTAGGTTAAAACTCAAGCAAATAAATTATGCTGCTCCTTTGAATATCTGCCTAACCCTATGTATATGGAGTGTATTGCAAGTAACAAGTTACTTCAAAGTTTTGTGCATGGATGAAAGACAAAAATCTAGAAGGTCCTGCTGTTTGATTTAAATATATTTTATTACTCCAAAATATTTGTTTTCATATACACATATATACGTATACATGGGGTGGAATTAGCAATAAATACACTCATCTTGTTCCCATGGTGGTTGAAGTAGATGATGAGAAGTGTTGATAAAAACTCTGTACTCAAGTACAAATAGTACAAGATTTTACTTACATGAACAAAATACAAACAAGAAAAATGAGAAAGGGATCATAATGGAGTAAAGATGGTACAGAAGTTAGGATTATGCTGAAAATATTGAATGCAGGGATGAAGATGGATAACAGGACTAAAAATTAGACATTATCAGTAATGTTAACTATACAACTTGGAAGAAAAGCTCAAGAAGACTAAGCTGAGGGTGGCAGGACAGCCTCCAGCCCAAATTCTGAAAGCACAGAAACAGGCTACTTCAGGTAGCAAGATCGCTATCTTGTCCAACAGGCATAGGAGAGAGTAGAATAGCATAGAGCAGCCCAGGAGGAGAGAAGAAAGCAATCTGAGCAACAGATGGTCAGTAAGCCTGGTTTCAATACACTTTTCAACAATGTGTGTGTTTTTAGAGGAAGTTTTCAGAGAAAATGTATTTAAAGACACACAGGTCAAGGGAGGATGAGAAGATAGATCACACTACATCAGTGCAATGACTTTCTTCAAAGTTCTGGGTTTATAAGACACTGGGAATGTGAGAGACCTCACATATCTGAAGTTCAGAAAAACATTTTTCATATGGTGCCACATGGGAAATCATTACTCAGTCTACAGAAAATTAGGATTAATATCAGCAATATTAGGTCAGTAAGAAGCTAACCGAAGGCAAAATGAAAGTGCTTAACGTTGAAAAGTTTCAGGCTAGAGGGAAGCTATTAAGAGAGTTCCTCAATGATCAGCCTTGGCAGAAATCTTGTTGTTTTCATAATGACCTTGGCCAAAAGTATCAGTACTACACTGGTGAAATCTTATGATAATTCACTTTGGGGGAGAATATCAATATCCATATGCAAAGAACCTGATGACCTTGAGAACACGAATAATATAAATTAAATAAAAAATCTATCACACATATGGCAAGGCCATCCCCCTAAAGACTAATAAAAACATTTCTTCCATAAGCCAGAAGATCACCAGTTGAAAATGACTGAGGTGGAAAGGAATCAGTCATAGGATTTAAGTATGAGTTGTTAGCATTATATGGATAAGGCAACTCTAAGCTGCATCAAACAAGATTTTTCAGGAGAGAAGGAAATACTGATGCTACTGTACAAAGTGTGGGGGAAATCTAATCATCAGCATCTCTAATATGCTGTAGAATCCTGTTTGCTCACGTTAAAGAATGATAAGCTTAAACTGGAAGAGGTGCAGAAAAGGGGTGCCAACACGATCAGAGAAATGGCCAATCTATCTGACAAAAAGAGACTAGAAGTTCTTAAGTGTATCTGCTCTGGTGAAATGCAAGCCTACAGAAAATATGCCAGGGAACTGAACAGTGAAAGAGAAAAAAAACAAAAACTTATTCAGTCTAGGGGCCACAGATGGCACAAGAAAGAATGAATATAAGATGGCCATGAACAAAGTTAGGCTGTAAATTAAAAAAAGAAAAAAGTCTAAACATTAGAACAATGAGGATCTGGAACAGCCTTGGAATAGAACAAATGGGTGCAGCTCCCCTCCCCAGACTAACAGCTAGCTGCACCGTGCTCTACAGGCTCATAAGGTGGAGCAGTGTGAAGCGCTACTTGAAAGAACAAGGACCTGGAGCTGGCACCCGAAGAGATCCCTATCCATCTTAGGATTCCAAAACTCCTTAAACAGCAACTAGCATTTTTCAGGAGCAGCTGTAACTGTTTACAGAATCATACACTGTTTTTCCATAGACTAAACGTACTAATTAAAACAATCTATTTAACTTTTTCAGGAATTCACTATTGCATGCCCCTGAGACATTTGTGATCTTTCCACTTCAGCTACATTTTATTACTGAACTGTTAAGTGACGTTTTCATGTACTTGAATATCAACTCTGCCTTAAGTAAAGCAAAGTACATATGAAAAAGACCATCTAGCACCAGCCATAAAGAACTCAATTTCTCAGATCACAAATCTATCATTTATCCTCTTCTCTCTATATATATAGATTCCTACTTGTTTAGAAACATAATAATTTTGCAGGCATAATAATTTTGCTTTGTTTTTTTACATAACTATTCAGACATAGTATAAAAGATGCACTTAGTTGATGTAGCCTGAATGAACAGAGGAAAAAAAGAGCTTTTGGAATGCCACTGCATATCTGTGCCGCTCTTTCATTAACAGCCACTTTCCAGAACAGGTTCACACATGCGACTTACTCTTAAGGAAGTAGGAGCTGACAAAAGTCAAGTATTTACTTTTTGTAAAGAAAGAGTTTAATCTAACTAGATACATGAATTTAGACAGTTCAATTATCACAGACCCTTGTGAAGGGATATTTAAAGAGCAGTAACCTTTTCATTTGTCTGAACAGAAATGACTGAGGAGCAAGGAGGAATAAAGTGTCAGTGAGACCTTGGCAGTCCTTTCTTTTATGATAAGGTCAGGACTCTATTGGACCAAATGAAGAGCCAAGAACTGGCTGGGAAAACCATCCTAGGAGATGCTTGATAAGGAATTTTCAAAACTAAGTTAGTAATACAGCTGTTGACTGAACAGCATCTTGGCTAATTGTCCCCACCTCAGCATCTGGGCCGTTACAGCAGTACAGTTTCCCATCCTGTACGTTTTGCATTTCCATATTGTTGGAGAGTTTACCAGCTCGTGCTGCTCATAGCTCCAGGCACCTGACTGAGAGGGCTGTAAACGGCTCCCAAAATTAGTTTGCAAATTCATATACTATCACTAGACATCATTCTTTTAAGTCAACTGTACAGTTCCCAGAACAAGCCCATGCCTTAGATTCAGTTGTCTATCGCAATAGTTGCTTCTTTTAAGTTATTTAAACTTTTATTTCAAATAAATCTATAATAAACCACCTACATCAAAACCCAAACAGATGGCGAGAAAATATACCATTACCAGTAGCGACAGTTAGAGCTTGTTTTGACCCTAGCGTAATGTAAACAAGGAAAGGCAACATTAATAGCAACACTAGAGATCCACTGTCTGTACGCAAATACAAAAGAAAGAATAAACAACTACGTACAAACAATTTCATTCAGAAAACAATTATCTGGTTGACTATACACAAGTGTACTCTGTCTCCAATGCTGCCCTGCAACATTCAGGTATTCAAACTTGTGCCTCTATTATTAGTATGACGGTTATTTTCCAACACTTCGTGACTGCAGCGATGTTACACAGGATTTATGTGTGTTAAGGGATAAAAGAATACAGCTCATTGCCTTCAACTCAACCCGCTCTGAAGAAAACGTTCGCCCTCTTCTATCACAAAACTTGCAAAAACCATTTGGACTTGGCTTGAGGAGACATCCATCCTAGACAGCTTCATGTAGGTCTAGGATGCATGCGCAGAGTTTAATGAAAGACATTCTGCTGTAGCAGGGTTCAAGAATATGTATTAACAGCTACACTGCGGTCACCATGCTGCCCGCGAAGGGAAAGCTACAATGCTTCTGTTTACACTCTGCTGGCTTCATTTCTCCTACCCAAGATACGTCCCGCTCCATGCCCATTGACAAAAATGGTGTCATGGGATGTGCTGCTGTGCTTTCGCACCATCTGAGTGCAAAACCTACCATCACTCCCAATTTCTCTCCCACCCTTGGGCTTTCCTGCACCAGTCTAGACAGAATCTGATAAATTACAGCTTTCACGAACTCATTTGAGAGCTGAAAAGTACAGATTGTATTTTTAAAACATGGAGCCCTGCAGAATCCACTTTCTGTTCATTCATTTTTTTTAGCATTTGCTCTGAATGCTACCTTCAAGGTAATTCACATCTCATCACCAGCCATCTTGAACAGCTGGCTTGCAAGTGCAATGTATGACTTTGATCCTAGATCCCTAGAAATGTAGAATGATTTAAAAGAAATCACTTTGATAACTGAACCCCAAATTTACATTTAAATGAGATATTACTCGAGAAAAAAATAACTCTCTCATGTTACTCTAAAACTATTAAAATGTTCAGTTTTAGAGCTTGCCTTCTTTTATGTAGCTCTTGAGTACTGACTTTGATCAATGCTCAGCTGTTCCATTTATTAAAATCTGCTATTTCATCTGCAGAATTTGTACTTGTTTAGTATTGCAGTTTCATCAAGATCTCTTAAATAAGCTTTAAAAAAAAAAAAAAAAAAAAAAAAAAGGTGTTGGATAAATATAACCTTAGGCACAATACACCGCTCAATGATTTCCCTAGAAATCCTTAGATCGGTATTGCTGAGCAAAATGACCGGAGAACTGAATTTACTTCTGTTGTCACTTAAGTGTTCTCTCTTATTTCTGACAATTCCTAATCAGCTAATTGGTTTTGTCTTTGTTGGGCTCTGCAAAAGCAGCCTATGTAGCAAGCTATACAAGAGAGAGCAGCTGGTCCCATAACGTTATTGTACATTGCTTCACCTCCTGAATGAGAGTTATCTCCGTGATCCGGTCTGTCATATGATTTCAGGGGAAAAAAAATAAAACCAACCAAAAAACAGTATTTTTTGTTTACTAAGAAAAACATGTAAATCATAAAGGTAGAACAATTTCCAGTGAGTGTGGAAACACCATGAATGTGTTGAGTATTTGTATTTTTCTCGGGACAGTGGGAAACTAATTTGCTTCTTTCTTGGGCCCGTTAAATAGATGATGTTGTTATCTCAGGTGACATGTCAGCAGAAAGCTAACACGCAGCAGAGGCAGTACACAATACTAATGAAACACTCCAGAGGCAAATCTGGTATACACTGTTGCTAATTCAAAGTTTATGGTAGGTTTTCTTATCAGTGAAGCCACCTTTTCCAATTTCTCTTTCTCTACTGGCTTTATCCATATTAAGCTCAAAGGAACAAGAAAGCTCTCGGACATGGCTTGCTGAATATTGGCATGATTAATACCTGCTCCCCGACAGCTGTTTGAATTGAGGTTTTCTCTCACTGTGAACAGCCTGGACTGCGTTCATACTGAGGTTTGGCTTTTGAGGAAGGACTTCTCATACGGAGGAGGGGGTGGCAGGAGAGAGGGGCCGCAAAACTTCCCCTGCTTTCTACAATAGCTTTCGTGCCACGAAAGTAGTCTGAGCAGTCACAGTCAGGATTACAGCACCAGGGATTTTTAAATAATGCTAATTCTGAATTAGCGTCGGATGCCAGCAGTTTATTCCATATTAAAAAAGGTGCTGTTTACTTGCCCATCAAGAGGCAGCTCCAACTGAAACACAAATGGGGCCCCATTGATTATGCATGACAGCCCAAGTGCCAATAATTAAAACAGTTTTCAAAGAAAAAAATCTCTTCCGCTAATTGCAGGCCTGTGGCCTGAGGGTCACCACAGACTTCTAAACAAATCCAAATTGTCTCTTTTACATAGTCATCACAGCATTTCCACGATAAAGGCAAGTATCTTTGCCATTTTCACGGGAGACTGACAGGAAAAGGTGACGGTATGAGGTTACCAGATAACGTAGGCTAGCAATCCCCAGTACTTACAAGCAAGGGTGCTTTTCTTCACACCTCTCTGTTCAATCAGAATGTATCTTGTGCTATTTCTCTTGCCAAAAGGCGTATCAGTTGCCCAGGTGGGTTAATGGGGAGAAGCCCTATGCCAAAAGCAGCTGTTTCACTGACCCCGTCATCTCCTGTTCCCTGTAAACGCAGACTGGTTGCCCTTCACCACCAACTGGAGGCATCTGCCACCATGGCTTCCCTGAAATTTAGCTGGAAGCAATGAGTACCTAGGACAATGCCTGGAAACAACCCACAAGATCAAGGTTAGCTCTCTAGTAATTAATTTGGTGCGGGTTGTTTACACCGGGACTCACAAGAAACCTCCAAGTTGAACTACTGGTGCTCACCTCAACGAGCATCTTCACAGAACAGAAGGAATCCAACATTTTTACAGAACGCTTCCATTAGTTAGAGCAATTCACAGCAGAGGGCCCTAAAACATTGTCTCAGCCATGCAATTACAGATCTTTATTTGATTTCCACCCCACCCCCACCCCCCCCAAAAAGCTGCTGATGGGTTGCAGTGCCTGACTTTCCATGATACAAGCAAGACTGATTTTCCATGGCTCTGAAAAGCCACATCTCTTTAGGGAGACAATGTTTCTTCCTATTGCATCTCCTTTTCCTCTCACCATGTCACGTGCACACTTCAGAAGCACAAGACACCTTCCTGTTTTGTGCTGAATACCATTTTTTGCTCAATTTCTAATCAGCCATTTGTTAAGGGAGCTGCGAAAGCACACAAAGAGAGCAGCTGTTCCCTCGCTGTTGCAGACGTGCAGCTCCCTGGGCAAGTGCTCTTTGAGGCTCTATGCAGAGGTGGCTGCTAATGCATGCTAAGGCCTCCCCACACCCCAAACTAAATCCTGCTTCTCTGGGATAACTCTCACCCTACGGCACGAGCAATGCAATTCCTATCAGCATTTTGTTTAATACAGGTGTTAACCTCATGAAAACCCAAAACTTTTTCCAAGGATATTACATTAGTAAGAGTATAATCTAAAGACACAGAGGTTGCTTTAAAAACATAACACATTTATTTTTTAAAATAGTTTACATATTTTGCAGCAGAGCTTACTTTCCTATCTGGTGATTTTCGTATTATAAACACCAAGCCATTCAGTAACAGAACGTAATTAACAAAATTATATGTAATACCTAAGGTAGACATATCCACCAAGGTAAGCAAAAATAGTGTTTTCTAAACCACAAGTCAAAGGGACAGGGCTTATTAAGGAATGGACACAAAATGAGGATAATTCAAAATTAAAATGGAATATCTAGGCTGATACTCCATCTCATTTAACTTGTAGCACTTGAACAGTTTGTAAATAAGTGATATCTATTAAATCGGATTTCCTCAGTATTCTAAATTTTGTTTAAAAAAAAAAGGAGGGGGTTGGAAGAACCAGGTTTAGATGAAAGTGCTCAAGCACAGGTGGATATAAATATAGGTTCTAAATGGAAGTTGTTGGTATGCTGCTTCTTTAAAGTACCACCAGCTGAGCATGCTAAAATACAAGATCTTACAAGACTTCAAGGGAAGTTTCAATACTTTAAGAAGTATTCCCAGGGTTTTTCAAATAACATAGCTTTCTCCTTCCCAAGAAAGAAACTTGCCTTTCTGTGCCTTGCTGCAGTGAAGACCCCTTGTGTTGGCAGAGCTCCGTGACAGACCAAGATATGGCCATATGGATTAATTTAATGTATTTTGGTCCGAAGCTCGGCTACTCCAGAAATGAAACATTCATACAGCTATCCAATTCCCAAGGAAGACATATAATCCTCCATTTAAAAAAAAACTAATGTGGAAGATGAGAACAGTGTTCATGTCAATAGCATTTTTTACCGGAAAGATACTATTTACTTGGATACCTTCTGATTTTTTTTGCTTAGTACTTCAACTGGGCTTAAAATTAATACTTCTGGTTTTATTTATACAGAAGCTTTTTATACAGTATGTTTTACAGCGAAGTATCTCCATAATAAAAGATAGATCACCATGTTGCCACTGTGAAAACTGCCCAAGAAATTGCTTAATAATGGCTTTAGTTTGTATTAATGTGCAAAACAATGAGCAAAACACAAATTGCACAGATTTTAATGAGAATTTAAGCATTTCCACTGTATTTTCTGCAGGTTTTAACCTAGTCATCAAGCAAAATTATTTGATCAGTACGTAGCCTTTTCCTACTTCAGTTTGACAGCAGTAGATCGTCAGAGTCATATATATTAAATATACGCAAGTAGAAAGATATTGAATAGTGAGATGTCTGAAATGTCAAGTTACATCACAATAAAAATTTGCTGTAGGACTTGAATCCACATGCATTTTGAATTTAATGAAGTAAACTTGCAGCGCTACCTACATAATTGCTGCTATTGATAATTGCAGTGGATTATAAACTAAAATAACTCGTTTTACTCAGACAAGACAGACTTGAGATTGTTAAAAGGAATATTTTGTACCTAGGGAAAAAAAAAGTCACCTATACAATTCTGTATCCCCAGATAGCACAAATAAAAGGCAGCGATGCTAATTGCTAGTATTTAGTGTTACGTTATATATAGCAAACCTGTACTTAAATACCTATTTCTAGAGTAATTATGTGTGAGAAGGCTGTAATTGCACACATCTAGCAGGACGTGGTCCATGTCCCAGGTGACAGTCTCTGCCGGGAGAGGGGTGCAGCCCAGCTCCTTCCACTGGTAGGGCCCCCCTTATGGGAACCCACCACCCCAGCGCTCCCAGAGGCCCCGACCCACACAGCCAGAGCCGACCCCAGTCAGAAAATGCCTCCTCTGCCTGGAAAGCCGTCCTGCCTCCCCCGGGAGGCCGCAGGCGATGGACTGGGAAGGCGCGGGGGGCGGCTGGAGCAGCTCCCGGGGTGCCCTCTCCTCCCACGTCCCCGGCAGCGGGAAGGGACCCTCACCAGATGTTCGCCACCCTCCTCCTTCCTCCCCACCCTCCTGTCCCTTATCAGCGCAAGGGTGCAGGCCCTTCATCTTTAGGCAGGAAATGTCATTTTTATCTATGTACTAGAAAGCCTTGAGTGGCTCTGTATGAGATGAAAAATCACAATTTTTTCCATTTACACTAGCTGATATAATGAAGGAGAGAATCAGCCCCCTATAGCAAATGATACTATGCCACCTTTGGTGTGAGGGATATACATAAAATCTAAAATACATTCTATTTGAGTGAGAATATAAATAAAATTAGGCAAAGGGTACACTCGTGACACAAAGTCATTTTTCTGTGGTAATTTCTGAGTGGGAATGTTGCCTAGGCAATAGCCTGTAGGGTAAAGACACAGTCTGAACTAAAAAGCCCCCCTGGAAAAGGCAAAAAAGTATGATAAATTACGGAGTTGCATTAAGTTTACTGAGTTTCTAGCACTGTTCCTGTTGAGCTATAATCTGGTCTGGCTGTCATTCTTGCTCCGATACCCATTTTGCACAGAGACTGAAAAAACAGCCGCATGTTCTCTATGCCTCGTACCAGGCATATGCACAAATCTCGCTCACATTTCTCTGAAAACCACAGTTCTTTGCCATGCAGAACTCACACTTGCTTTCTGGACTTTATTAACGGAAGATGCAACAATACCTAAACATTAGCTGAACTATTCTCCTCAGCCCTCATATATAAATCCCATCCCAAAACTTGGTTACCTTGAATCTGTCTCTGTGACACAGAGACTCACACACCCATTTGCCCTATAACCCAGCAAGCAAACAACTCATCTGACACAGCACGAGCCAGAGGCATCCACATCTACTTACAAGACGAAAAGTTTTAGACAAACATTACTCGCTTGTTAGAGAAACTGTACATTAGGTCAAGTGCTTCGCCTTTTTGGGAAGCTGCAAAAGAGTAGTTCTGCTTCGACATCTACCTCTGTTACCCCTCTGAAATTATCACTCAAGTTTAAAGAAATATTTACACTGTTTAAAACACTTAGGCCATTTCATTATTAGTTAAGATGGGAAATTATGGCTAAGAGCAGCAGCTTTAAATCTGAAGAATATTATATACTAGGTCAAGCTCAGTAATTGACAAAATTGTATACACTGACCATTACCTAATTTTAGTTACAAGTCTTAACAGACACACATACATTCAATGAATTAAAATAGAAATTGTATTTGCATTGCATTTCAACAAAGTATATTCTGTATTAATTCTAAATTCCTGACAGTCCAGTGACCCATGTTGAAAAGGCTGGCTTTTGCCACTTCTGCTATTTATGTGAAGAGTATTATATAAATTGGAAAATCAATATAAAATATTACTCATTTAATGAATGCTATAAAAAAAAAAAAAGAGAGCTAAAAAAAACTCCTTGAGAATTTTATAAAGAGGACTGAAGGGTGGCAAAGAGCAGGAATCAACAAATGAACAATGTCAACATCTGCACTTCAGGCTCCCTTTACAGTCAGAAAGGAATAAACAAATTCAGAGGCTGGTTCTTTCAGCTTAGTTAAGGTACCTGCATTAGGTTAAGAGCAACTGACTTTAGAAGCGAGTACTTCTCTCCTCTGACTATAAACACAGATAGTAGATCACAGTGATGGTTGTAACCATAGATATCCAAAAGGTATGTTGAATTTCACCCACTGTTTCCAAATAACAGTAAAAACCCCATCCCAAAACACAACACCCTCTGTGTCCCCAAGAAATTAAAAAAAAAAAAAAAAAAAAAAAAGAAAATCTTATAAGGAGCACCCACGTAGTTTAAAGTGCAAGACTTGGGTACAATAAGACCACACCATTTCCTGCAAAAAGGAGAGAGATAAAATGTCTTCCCCCTTCACTCAGGACAGACCATCCAGCAGTGGGCTTAAATCGCAGCCAGGCAGACTCAGACCTCCCGTTAGGCCAAGCTTTCTAACGGTCAGCTAACTGCTGACTAAGCCTAAACAGACTTCCCTAAGAAGGCTGTGAAATGTCCACCCCTCCCCTCTGAATTGTGCTAAAAGAGTTGATACCTCTTGGAAATTATTTCTGTTTAAAAGGTAGGGGACAGACAAGAAAATGTCTTTATGATCCCTACACTTTAAGAGCAGTCCTTGGCTGATGGGTTCAGTGTCCATCTCACAGACCTGTCTGTCGCCAGTTACTTTCCAAAGCCCATCAGAAATCACTGTTACTTGTGATTGGCAGCACCATTCCAGCTTTCAAATCCAGCAGAGAAGTTGAGGGCCCACAAATGCACAACACATACAACTCTTTTTTTTTTTTTTTTTTTTTAACACTGTTCAGTGTCAGAAAGGAAGGCAGCATGCGTAATTTCATTACAGTGTTGCAAATTAGCCTCCTTTAACCCAGCAACAGTCATTTGGCACAGTGGCTTAGTTTTCCATTAACTTTCCCTAATCATATTCCAAGTCCCAGTAATGATTTAATACCTTGCGTTCATTGCCAGTTTTGCTGCTGCCAGCGTTTTACCTGCCTTTTTCCTCCCTCTCCCAGCTCCATCATCGAGACAGCCCAGGCAAGGCACAGTTCGGAGCGCGCTTATCCGCCATGAATACTCGCTCCATGCCTCTCAGTCTCAAGCAAGCCATCAAGTCTCCTTGCGTCAGTGAGCTTACACTCCGTTAGCTCCAAGAGCACTGGAAGTCCTTACTCATGGCCACGAGAGACACTATCAAGTCTTTATTTCCTCCATGCCAATAAATTTTCATAAACCAAATACATTCACTACTCTTACCCTCTATCAAAACAAATGTCATGTCTAACTTGAAAAATCAAAGTAGAAAAGTTCTGCAAGTTCCAAAAAAATTCTATTTTATCTGAGAAATTTATAAAAAGCAGCATTTTCCCACAAAAAAAAAAAAGCTTTGGTGTCTGCTTATTAGTGCTTTTCAGAGCAATTTTGCACTCCATTTTTTTCCAATCTAGAAGAAATGGACTGACTGCTCTCTTCTGCTTTAAGAGTGTGTTTACCTTCAACAGTATCCCACCCATCCTCCTTAACCGTCCTTGTTTTCTCCCTACTTTCCCCTCCTTTCACCACACAGGGATATTTCTTACTGCTTTACCTTTACTCCCTTCTTTTTCCAGCACTCATGTTTGACACCATCTCTACACCTATTTCTTATGCTACTACCACTGTTACAGCTGACTGAAGCTCCTGGTAAAAAATGACAACCACCACCAAAAAAACCCCACTTTTGAAGTACTCTGGAACTAATCACACTTTCCAGGGAATTTCATTAAGCACAACAGTGTGATACCCTATAGATTACGCACAAATCACATATGCTTTTTGTCACTGAGACTGGATGCCTAAACCACACAACATTTTTTTATTGAATGACTAACCTATACTGGTGTTACGCCTTGCAAGGGAGAGAGATACTGCCAAGATAATCTTTTTTTGTACTTTATACTTCTATAATTCAACCTGGCACCTCAAACTTTTCAGTTTCTAAAATAGCTTGAGTGCCTCTGCAACAGAAGTAGAAAATGAAAGTATTGGCTATCTCAGATTTCCTTTTAACACTTCTATTAATCGAATTTTGTAGCTGTTGTGTGTCTTGCCTATATCTTTCTATTCAGAATTTTATACGGTGCGTATCACTATAGGAATGAAGTGTTCTTTTCCCCTTGCCCCCTTAACACTAGCTATGGTTGGTTTTCCGTATGTCCCTGATGGCACTGGAAGGAACACTTAATGGTCTTTCTCCTGGCATTTGCGCTGTTACATCCAAAATGGGATCAGTGTGCAACCAACTGACAGCAGAAATTTTCCTGTATCATGGTCAGAATTAGCCCCAGATGAGACTAAATTACTTAAAATAAACTCTAACAACTAATCTGGACCCATCTTAAGCAAACACCGGTAGTTATACTCCCAATTTAAAGAGATCAAGTATTTGTCACTTCATCAGTAGACTAAAATAAGCACGAAGAAAAATTCCAGTAGAAACTTTCTGCATCTACAGAGATTAATGGAAACTGCAAATGTGTTAGAGTAATTCTGAACACTACACATTTCATTAAATCTTGATAGGTCAAATCTGAAGGAGGAGTAAGGTGAAGCCTGAAAGACTTAGCACTAATATCTGAGATCCTGTAAACAGTTATTTCCATCTTTCACATAAGTTCTTACTCAAGTATCTACAAGAAAACACAAAAGCACATTTTATTGCCAAAAAAACCCCCAAACAATAAGACATGCTCCCATTAAGTATAATTTTTGTACAGGTGCACACTGCAGAGAAACCAGAGAGAATGGGAATACTTCTCTGCTGTTACTGGGAGGAACAGAATATGGCTGCATCGTACTGGCCATGCTCAAATATGTAGTGTGGACATAGCAGATCTCAGACCTCTTCTCAGAAAGGTGAGCATCAACAGTACACCCAGGATGGAGACATCAATCCAGCTCATGCCCAGCTATTTAAGATGCACAGGAATGAGGAAGCAGATGAATTTATGAATATGTACAGAGTAGAGCGTACCTGTGTTAAAAAATGGGAGTCTACCCCAAGTAAACTAGACTGTTGTGTGAAAAAATAATAAAATCTGAAAAAAATAAACACATATTTTTGTTACATTTCTCCTAAAAACCAGGGAGGCTTTTATATTTAATACTTCTTACTACACAAAACTGGCTGAGCATTCAAGATACAGCTACCCCAGACACAGATTGATTCCAGTTTCCCTTTCTGAGGTATCCAACTGCAAGACTTGTAGCAACTGTGCACCATCACACACTTGTCTCACTGAAAGACTACTCCAAAGACCAGGGAAGTTAGATCTGTCTTGTGCAGTTCTCGACTGGGTGAATTTGTGTTCAGTCCCTTCAAAATGGTGACATGGTAAGTGATCTTTACCTAGCACCATGAAAAACCAGTGGGACCCAGCCAGTCAGGTTCTCATTTCCTGGTGGCACCTTTTGGGCTGACTCTAAGGCTGGAATAATAGCACGCTACGGTCACAGTCTCACAACATCTGATAAATTGCAGGGCTTTTTCGAAGATGATGTTGTTGGGGTTTTTTTTCCTAGTGGATTTTTTTTACCTAGTGATACTCGTAAGGACTGTCATGTTTACAAGCAAGTCACAGGCTTCCAAAGTAGAAAGGAGGGTTGCTCCATGGGGGAGTTTTCCCTGGACGACAAAGAAAAACATGAGACAGCTCTGGCAGCAGCGTATGCTAGACAAGGGACCTTCAATGGACAGCTGATACAAAGCAGCTAGCTGCAGTCTCACAGGTGGTTTTTATAGTGCATACTTCCATAATCATTGTCAAGGAAAGATAATAGACAGGAGAAGCTGCTGCTACCAAAAAAGTACTGTCTTAGGCATACATACAAGTCATAGTGAAGTCACTCTTCAAAAATTTATATACAAGCACAAGGAGATTAGGAAGTGGAGCGATTCATACAACTGACATTTCTAAAGAAATGAACCACTAAAGAAGCAATTAAAAGCCTCAGTTTGAAAGAATATTATCAAACAAACATATAGTCATGGAAGTAATTAAAAGCATTTGATTGCTTCATAATGGGCAGAGCTAATCAAGCTTGTTCCTAATCAAAGTCTGTTCTGCTCATTTAAATGTAGCTGTAAAAAATACCGAAATTAATAAAGAACAGGCTACACTGCAGTGTAGTAGCTACAACCTAGGTAAAATCTGCCCAGATATGCCATATACCATGCAAGGAACCAATGTGGATATCCACTGCATCAGAAGGATGAAAAAGCATCTGCTCATCAACAGCCCAGCTCCTTACGGTCCGGGAGGTTCCTTAAGTAGGTCAGGGATGTGGAGGAATGTGTGAATCCGTATTTCTGTACCACTTGTACATCTACCTATGGCAGCTGGCATTCCCGCCCACAGGCAATCGCCGTACAACGGACTGCGCCCATCGAGGCAGGGTGGGGAAACTTCTGTTTCCTTACCTAACTGCCTAGGGAGCATTTCAGTCCTCATCAAAGGAATATCATTATTAACGTGAACGAAAGCAAATCTGACCCTTTTTGCTCCCTCCTTCTTACTAATGCTACAAGCAAAATAAATGCTCATTTAATGATGGTGGACAAGAAAAGAGAAGGACTGAACTAGATGATGCATAACACCGAGCAATGCACCACTTTGATAATAATTTAGATGAGTACAGGCTTAACCTACCAATCTTTCTTTGTCTATCTTAATGTCCGTGTCATGTCGCTGACTCCGCCATGTTTTACTCCAACAAAATTGGAGTCAAAACAGAAGAAAAAAACAAGCAGGTACCTTTCTGAGGTAACCTCTTTGCTACAACACTACTTAGTCATCCTAAAAGGCAGGAACACATGTTCATACTCGTAAGTAGCAGCAACTCGCCCTCCAGTGACACTTCTCAAACTCAAAGCATTTTACCAGGGATAGCAGCACCACCTTCTCAACAGCCCAGATGGAGGTGGTGAATAATCTGCCCAGGGTGAGCACAGGCCACTGGCAGAGCTGGGACTGTCACTTAAGTCTCCTGAGTACTAGCCTGGGACACTAACAGATCATAAAACGATCAAAACGAGCACCAAGTGTTTTATCATATAACATCTGGAATAACCCTGAATACACACAATGAATCATGTTACCATACCTAAAGATGTAATAGAACAACAATAATAATTTATTATTGACTCGATACTGTTGTTATAGTCTGGATTTTAAACACTCAAAATATGGATTCTTACTTAAAACACATTTGACAGACATCTCTAGGAAGAAGAATTCTAGTTTATTGCAATTTCTGGGTATAAAAGTTCTCAGATCAGCTGAGATCTCTCACTTCCACTTCAATTAAAAATACTAGACTGCCATCATCTTTAAAAACAAAACGAAAAAACCCAACTGAAGATCCCTGGGGGCTACTTGAATTCACATTCATTTTTTCAGCAAATATATTCACGTTATTACTTGACAGACTTTGGAAAATAAAACAAGGCTGGGTCAATCTCTATTTTCCGCTACAACAGTATGAATTTGAAGAAAATGCTACCGTTGTGATGCTCGTTGTCTATGCTCACAAGTTGCTTTGCTGACATGAAGCAGCACGTCAATACTCTTGTAAAACTGATCATCCATCCCCTCTTTTCATAGTCCCCTTCTTACAGCACAATTGAAATATAGTATAGAAAGTCTGCTACAACAAATACAGGTCAGATTGAGTATTACACGTAAGTACCATATTGCCACCCATATTCTGGGAAATTCAAAGTATATTTAAAGCTGTTTATGCAGATGAATAAAAATATAGCCATGTTTACTAAATTAAATAACCATAGTTACTTAAGACAAAATCCTTATCTTACAAGCAGATTAAGTGCAATGTTTACTACAGCGTTACTGGTTGTTGCACATCCCTCCCCATTACTGGGATTGTGATGGAATTTAAGAGCACGTCAGCCACAGGCAAAGTGCCACTTCTCATTCATAGGAGAAGTTACAAGTAGGCATTTCTTCCACTCTACATTTTTTAGCAGCAAGTTCTGGACCTGCTCAGCAAACAACATTACAGCTAATAAGGAAGAACATAAGATATTTCACTTGCTCCTTTCTTTGCCTTTATCACAGCGCCATGGTACCCTGCGAATGAAGATGTAGGGTGTCAGTCAGTTCTAAATGCAGTGTCACCCCAAAGCAGTTAATTATCATCATGCCTTCTCTCAATGAGAAACTATATGCATTTCTTACTGCATTAAGTAAACTTACTAATTAAGCGGGCTAAACCAGTTCTTGGTCAGTACCATACCCATCCCAAGGTAAGCACTGGGAACAGGTAAGAACGACAAAGCAGAGATGATGAACAGAAACATCTCCTATTGCTTACAATGAATTGTCTGGAATCCTGCCCTGAATCTCAAAGAAGAGATACGGGGAGACTATTATCTCTCATTCAGTTGATGAATTGTTAACTGTTTAATCAATACAGAAAGTAACGCTGTGTCTAAAAAACAGACATTTATGTCTCTGAAGGAACAGAAGGATCTTTATTGTAGTTAAGAAATATGCTGATTAGAGAAAAGTTTTAGGAGAAAATATCAATCTGTATTGATCTCCTGAAGGATTTCAAGAAGGAAATTAATCAGGAGGATGGATGCAATCAGGAGTTACAGAAATACAGAATTCCTGGCCAGCCGAGAACTTCCGAAATACACAGCAAGTCTGCTAGATGAAGAAGGGGAAGGAGGAGAAGGAGGAGAGAGAAGTAAAGGGAGCTTTCCAATATAATTTCAGTAACAAAGAGACCTAGCATCACCTACCTTTCATTTCTTCTTTCGTATCTTTTATAAATATTTTATAGACATCTTACAAGCATTTCACACCCAGATGTCCAGCTCCTATTCTACAAGTAGCCAAAGGATGAAGGAGTGTGCCCATGTACATGCTGCAAAGGATATGTGGAGAATTGGTATCCGCTTGGTCCAGACAAACAGCTGGTGCAGTAATGGTGATAAACGGCAAGGATCTCCCTGGCATGCACTATGCCAAGCCTGTGAAGGTCCCAAGGGAATTTTCTACACATCATCTAACTTCTGTATGTCCTGCAGGGTCCCACCAAAAACCTTTTATGGTTTTGCAAGTGACTGGATAGTACAGGAAAGGAACGCAGCTTGAAGAGTCTACAGCCTACACAGGATCAGCAGCAGGAGCACAGACCAAGACCTTGTGAACTGTGACCCCAGCAACGGTGTCAGTCGTAAAAGTCTTCTGCATCATTCCTCTGTTTGTGTAAGAAGTTAGCAACTTTGTTGTTAGGAGATGAAATAGCAAACTGAGCAATAGTATAATATGTGCAAAAAAATTGTTATATCAGAATATAAAGTACAACTGTTGTAGGTACTTGCTTCCTACTTGTAAGCTATTCATGGTATTGGTTGCATACAACAAAAAAAACCAAACTCACAACTGGATGATATTACTGCATCCCATTCAACAAGCACAAACTGTCCTGTGGACCCTAAATATAGTAAGTGGCCATTTTAAAATCAATAAAGGCAGTTGCATCAACTAAACATCATGGAATCCACCTTACTACAATTTGTCTTTGCACAGTAGAAACTGTAAGCAGCATTATAGCAGAAATTAGTACTGGTTTCTACTGTAATTTCACAACTGCGAAAAAAGATGACTAACTAAGGATTTGTCAAGATGGCTGAAATAATTATTTTACGTCAATAACCTCCTCAAAAATTCAGGCACTGGAAATTTTAGTTTCACCTGGGCTTTGAAAATATCTAAGTAATTGGACTTCTTAAAACCATCAGTCTCTGGAGTGACATACTGTTTATGTTATACTGTGTTCAGTTTGAATCCCAGATAGACTCAACAGCCTCCTACATAATGTAACTGTCCTGGAATAAAAGGACTTTTTTTCTTTCTTTCTTTCTTTCTTTATTTCAGGCATAAAATTTAGGAACGCTAGAAGCAGGCAACATGGCTCTAGTGCAGCGTTTGGGCTCTATTAGTCAAAGTGCTGTATTCCTTAAGTATACATTAGAGAATAGATGTGCACATAAAATACCATATGTCAGTTTCAAAGCTATAATTTACATAGTTATTTTAACTTATGCAAATGAGGACATTAGAGCTGAGACACACACCAATAAAAGGAAATTATAAGTTAAAGCTGCCACATCGTCCTTAACTTCCTGCAAGCGACTAGGTATAGCAGAACATATGGCACCCACGCTCTCCCACTGTTCCCACAGCTCCTGAGAGAAGGCCATATGCGCTGTATTACCTAGGCACAACAGGGCGCGTTCTGAACACACGGTAGCCTCGCCTCGCCCTTTAACTCTTACAAAGCTCACGTCAACTACCTGGAAACAATCCTTAAACCACGGCCCTTTTTGTCCTATTATTCCTCTTGGTTCTTATCACAGTGCAACGCGGACTAGAGGGAAGAGCTCAAGTCCATTCCCTGTCACAGCTTGGAGAATTCAAGATTTCCAAGCGAGATTCACAGGATTTTCTACCCGGCAGCATACTTACGAAGTAGCTTGGCATAAGCCACGCAGACCTCTCACCTACGTATCGCGAGGCCTTTGCCTGTTCCAGCGAGAAACAAGGGTCACAGAAAGTTTATCTCCGTAAGGCTGGACTCAGATCTCCTACGGTTTTCCCATAAACAAAGTACTAGATAGAAAGTCTGAACAAGAGTCACATGTGAATACTTTGGCAAAGTTTTAAATTCATCATACGGATGATGCTGACAACCAGAGATGAGAAAAGTATTAACAGTACAGAAAAAGAGAAATGTAAGAAGGTTTCCTTTGCAGAAGTGGCACAGGCTCAATTTTGCCCAATTTTACACTAAATGTGTTTCAATTAGGACATTATTATGGTCTTATTTCCAGCTCATGGTAAAAAAAAAAGTTGTATTTTTTCCCCAAAGCTCTGTCATTCCATATTTTATTTTGCTAACTGAAAAAAGGACATTTGCAAATTCAGCATTTACAAAATGGCCTCCCCATACATTGATAGTGTATACATCACTTAAGAACTTTACAAAAAATAATTTTTTTTTTAAAGCATTTTGAGTTAAACTATTCACGTAGGTCTCTAAGTCAAAGGGGACAGACGAATTATAAAATCAGGGAGATTAACCAAAAAAATCAGGGATCTAATAAATATCATACAGTTAGGCTTCACCTGTTTATTCCACACTTTCAAACAGTAAAAAAAGAAACAAGTTCATGGCTTCTTCCAAATGAGAGAACATGGCAGAAGATTAGAAATTTAGATCTCACCTATGCAATTTGCCATGTTTTTCCTCAAAATTTAGCATCATTTTACTGAATAGCTTTGGTGAATCCATCTATAAGAACAGCAGAGATGCTATTTTCCAAAAAACACTCAAGTTTCCTGAGACTGTCTACTTATTCCTCTCAACATTAAACTGTCAAAACCTTAAAGCTTTACAAGACATTTTAATGTCTTTACTTGAACATATTTGAAAACAAATAGGCTGACAACCGCTATTTGTTACTGTCGCTGCCTGCTGGGGACTTAAAGAGTTACAAGACAATGAAAATACTTGAAATAGAAGTGGGATATTTAAATAAAAAAAACTCAGTACGGCTTCCACTGCACTAACTCGACCCAGCCACTTTTTCCAGAAGTCGCTGACGGGAAAGCACGCGCATCCTTTCACGAACCTTCCCCTCTCCCCCGCCGTGAAGTGAGGCTCCGTTAGAAGGCTCACCTGTCTCACGGGAGGAAAGGGGGGGAAGCAGCCCGAGCGAACGTAGGATGCCTGCATCGCGTGACGCCTCTGCTAGCGACACACGCCAGAAGCCACGGCTTACAGCCGCTCACGCTGCAAAACGCTCTTCCGGACTTAGAAAACCTCTGCCACTCAGCTGGGAACGCACGACACCATAGCTCTGCTGCAGTGAGGGGAAACGGGTCTGGATTAATTGAATCTCTCCCTGAAAGCCTGAGACTTGTGTCCCAGTATTTTATATTACACCACGTAGAGAGTCCACAGGACACATGTACAACAAATATAGCATAAAAAAAAAAAGAAACAACAGTTATTTATTCCGCATGTTTGAAAACACAGTTGCTGATGGCTCTCCAGAGAGTGTAACTTTGCTGTAAATTATGTCAGGGTCACTGACAAACTCTGTGCAAGTCAACCAGACCTCAGACTACCACTATTTCAGCTGAATGAGGCCTCAGGGATATCAGTTTCTTTTGCCGGCTTTTGTGAAGCTTTTGTCACAAGGAGGAGACAAAAAACTTCCCAACCATACACACGAGAGGGACTAACAAGTATTCCTTACCCCTTCTGCTTGCTATAGATTTGAAAAACATCATCTCAGTTTAAAATAAATAAATAAATAAATAAATAATTCCAACAGACCCTGCCTTGGGGATGATCCCACATCACCGTGTAACTACTAGCTTGGAAAAAAAACCAGATCAAGTTCAATGTACATAACAGAATGGTGCTACAGGTCAGTCTCTAAAGATTGCATATGACTGCACCGAGGAAATCAAGAAGAGTTGCAGATGCCTCTATGAGCTGTTACCACAACTTTAAAAAGGGCTTAAAAAATCCAGTAACTCACAGTAATGATCAGTCTATCTAACTCACTCTGAGCTGTAAGAAGTGACATGAACTCATTTTGCTACTGTTCTTTCCTTGAGGAGTAGTTCAGACAGGTGGCATCCTGCCAGCGCGTACAGCCTATTGATCATATTTGATGTCAGCCTAAAATGCCCCAGCTAATAAGCGAGGTTATTTTAATGCTGCTTTCTCAAAGTGAAGTGTATTATGCCCGGGTTAAAAATCTCTTTATCAAAGGACAGAAAAGCACTATATTCCACTGGATACATTGAGGAAATCAGATACCGGCAAACACTATCAATTACGGAGTCAAAAATCTGTGGCAAATGTTGACCATAAACAAAAGAGACGGGGAAAAAGCCCAGCAGATTTTCTTGGTGGGTATTTCTGAAAGACGTATTTCTGTGAGGTCACACAAGTGCAGAAAGATCACAAGCCATTCTCTGGGCCCTCCAAAACACCTTCTGGAGGCTGGAGATACGGTGGAGCACTGTGCCAGAGGGAGATGGCCAGCGGTGCCGTGGTGGGCAGATTTACTGAGGTCTGTACACCATTTTCTCTCCTTGCCTGGAGTCAGCAGCCTCTCTTGGCAATGGCATCCAGTACTTGGATAAAGTGCTCTGACTGCTGGCAGCAGCCTTTCAATCGACAACGTGGGATGGTGGAAAGAGTTATCACAGAGAGGGATCGTGACGGGGCACTGGGGCCAATTAGTAAGAAAGTAAGAACAGAGCAGCCGCAGAAGTCAAACGGAAAATGGCACACCAGTGGGAAGGCTACACTGGAACGGTCATCCTTGAGTGATCCTTCTGCTGCTGCTGCTCAGTCCTTTCCCCTTCCCTACTGCTGAAGTTAGTCACTCAGAAAAAAGAACCATGATACGCTGAGGAAGAGAAAATTTCCCTCTCCCTCAAGCTGTGAAACACCTTAGCTGAACAATACTTAAATGTCAACACAAATGTGTTCTGGTGTACAGAAAAAAGTATTATTATTAGAAATCACAGCTGCTATTGCGTTTCATAGTCAGGTGGATTATGTTGCCTAGAAATAGTTTGAGAACAGCTCTCTGAAGCACCAGCTACATACCATAACCAATTTCATCTGCTCTATATGTAACCAAAATGTACCAAGGTCTGAATTTCTTACCTGGAGACCAGCTTTTCCAGAGTTCAGATACCTTGTGATTAGAGGTTATGATCTGAATTCAATTAAGCTAGCTTAATTTTGCCTAGCTGGCCATAGTAACTTAAAGGTTGGTCCAAGCTCCTTGGACTGCAGGGGCTTATCACAATGGTAGGACTACTCGCATTGCTTCTCCCACCCGTGTTTTCTGAGCGGTTTGGGTTCATTCATTCTTACAGATGGTTCCGTATGTGCTATTGAAAAGTTTCCACTTTAGTGCACCATGAATCACACCTTACACACGGTGTGTTGAAACTAAATTACTAATGTTTGATCAATAAACACATTTACCGTTCTCCAGTCTCGTTGATTATTAAATGGCTTGTGAGGTCACATAAACAATTTTCCATGAGTTCCAAAATAATCATACCTGGCACTTAATTTCCTTTTTTATCCTTAAGGAATATTATTTTAGGATTGGCTTAAACAGATCTATGGTGTTCTTTTGACAGTCATTCTTAGAAGAATGAGATTCGTCAACCAGTACCCAGTTTTGCTGGTACCTAGTTGATTAGTCGTATTATAATATAGTTAATCTTTTTATCACTGATAATACAGTGCTCATAACACCCACATTATACTTAGCTCATGTTTTTTAATTAGATAGTCATTGTTTAGTTGCTTATAGCTTTGGCAGACTGAACAATGGGGCTAAAATAATCTATGCTTCATCTCCTACTCTGCCAGTCTCCAGGGGAGGGGGTGGGAAAGACATGACAAGCTTTTAGATTGAAATACTCTTTTTCAAAACCTAAGCTGAGAAATAAATACGCAATTTTCTAAGTGCTAGCATTCTCTCGCCTCCCTCCTCCACCTTCCCTGCACTCCTTCCAGGCCACTTGTTTTATTTAAAATAGGAGGGGATAGAAGAAAGGAGTCAGAAGCGCTGACCCATGAAAATGCATGCAAATTTGGTCAGGTTGAAGCTATAAATTGCTAGCTGTGGCCTATTCCAAATCTGACCTGTTATTGTTGCTAGAGAAAGCTGGCATAAAACTAATGACAACAGGAACTCCACATCCATTTCCTCCGATACGCGTATCAATAATCCTCTGCATTTTACTGGTACCATACAAAGCAAGATACGACCTTAATTTAGCCTTCTTGTGGGTCTTTATATATATAAAGCTTTCAGTCCTCCATCTCACCTGGACAATGAGATGGGCAGTAAACAACACCGAGGACTTAAAGAAGACTGAGAATAATCTTTGGAGATCAAGAAACAAAAAATTGTTTCTTCTATTCCTGTATGATCATGGGGAAAGAACCCTATCCTAATGTCCTGGTTTCGGCTGGGATAGAGTTAATTGTCTTCCTAGTAGCTGGTACAGCGCTGGGTTTTCAGTTCAGTAGGAGAAGACTGTTGATAACACCCTGGTGGCTTCGGCTGTTGCTCAGTCGGGTTTAGACTCAGTCAAGGACTTTTCAGTTTCTCCTGCCCAGCCAGCAAGAAGGCTGGAGGGGC
>JAVKLA010000062.1:6206937-6247256 GCA_034782735.1 Sagittarius serpentarius | reverse complement strand
AGTTTCTTCCTTTCCGTTCTATTAAACTGTTCTTATCTCAACCCACGAGCTTTACTTTTTTTTCCGATTCTCTCCCCGATCCCACTGGGTGGGGGGGGGAGCGAGTGAGCAGCTGCGTGGTGCTGAGTTGCTGGCGGGGGTTAAACCACGACACCTAACATATGAAGACAATGGAAATAAAGTTGCCTGGGCAACATTATAGTCAGCACTGCCTAGGTTTTACAGCTTCACAGCTTTAACATTAATCTTCTCTAATTTCAGCTTGTATACACGTGCTAAATTCTGAGAACGACCCAAAATGAAGACAGGCTTGTATCCCTGTTCTGCAAAATGGTACCTAGCTTACCCACCACAGTAAAAGGTGAACTGTACTTTAAGACTAGAGCCTGGCTGTATTTTCACTTATATTCAAATAAAGTGGTCTGCTGCTCCATGGTCTCCCTTTCTCCTAAAACCCCTCAAATTTTACTTGCGAAGAAAAATACTTCCTCCTTTTAATAAGAGACATTGAGTTTAGCTAACAGATTATGTCATACAACCAGGTTTTCAAAATTGCTTCCTGTCACCATTTAGCTACATAAATGAAACTTAAACTTGTGCATTTCACATTTTAAAAAATTCACTGTCATGTAAAAATTAAGATTGTTATGTTGAAGCAAAAGGCTATAAAACAAGGCACTGCAAAACCTGTCTCTCCCTTTCCCTATGCATACAAAACCTTAATTTGACACACACTACAAGATGTAGTTTTACGAGCCAGGGCTATATCAAATGGTAAACTCTTTAAAGTCATCAGTAGTGTAATTACCATTCAATATTACCATAGGGTATCACTCCTGCACCAGGTAAGACTTCATCCATGCACACCAAATAAAGTTTTTATCTGAGAAAATTGAAGAGGATTACTTAAAAGATTACTGATGCTCTAGCTGCAAGTTGAAATCTTGCTTCCCCATCCTATTACAAAAAGGGGGAAGGAGATTTATGCTTATGTATTAGAGATGTTCAAGTAATTGGACTCTTCCTGGAAGCAGCAATTTCCTTGACAAAGCTTGTAATCATAGCTCCCACTTTTGTTGCTATATGATTCATTTTTGTAAGTTTAGTATATATTGCATAATATCTGACTTTTTCAGTTGTTTTGTTCTTCTCTCAGAAATGATTCATTTGAAGTTTGATCCATCTCTCACTAAAAACAAGGGAAAGATTCAAGCCATCTATACAAATATTTAGATTGGTCCTTAAGGTCCAAGGAGTGACTCTCTGGTCCACCATTCCTGTATAGGCAAATAAATAGATTTTTCGGGTTTTTTACCTCTGAAGTAAGGAGTATGTCCTTCCTGCACCTAGTCTGACATGAACAGTAACAGCTGCACTAAAACCAAGTGACTTTAACAAAAGGGGCGACGACTTAGCAAAAGGGACAATGATTCCAGTAACTACAGAGTCAGGTTAGATTGCTTTACCTTTTGTTCAAGTATTACCATCCAAGAAAACGTCGCCTGGAAGGACGCAGTCGCTCACCATGCCAAGAATATCTAGACACTAAAAACTGTTTAGAATTCCTCTTTGTATAACTTACAATTTATTAAACTTCAAAGCCAGATTTTTGCTATTACTCAAGCTAGCAAAACAAAGCAGCACCACAGATTTAAGTAAGCGACAGGACTTCCCGAGAAGTCTTTACCTAAACTTCAGCGCTGAACATCACAGGCACATAATGCTTCAGTGAGAAGCGAATATAGTATTGAAAAGGGCAATGCTACTGTTCACCACTTTGTCCTGTTACTCTCCCTGGCTATCTGTCCTAAGATACTATTTGCTTTAGAAACAACACTTGAAAATGGTTTTTGTTTCTAAGCATTTGTTCGTATTTTTGCACAGTAGCCCAGAAGTTGGTTTTGCATGGAAATTTTTATCTTCTGCAATCCTGCAATAATTTCTTCTGTTGTCTATTTGGGGCGAATCAGGTGTCATATCTATGACTTCTGCAAGAAGTGGACCTACCCCAAGGAGTCAGCAGGGAGCCACGTGGAAGACCTCTGAGCAGCAGGATGGAGTTCATCACCTTTTTCCTTCCTTTGATTCCAGTTTTTGCTCCTGCTGTAGGTATCTGATATCTTAGCTTATCTCCTGCTCTGATTTAATCCATGAATCCATTATCAAGAACTCCTGATCTTGATATAATCGGTATCTGATCTTGATATAATCGGTATTGGGGGTTTTTTTTTGCTCTGGCTGCCTGGCTTCTCTTTCTGATCCTGATGGTGAATTTGGCCTTCCCAATCAACAGGCCTTCCGACCTGCCTGCAACAAGCTCAAAGCAGGGAGACAACAGGCATACACAGCTTCTCTTCTGAATTCTCTTTTCTGTTTAAAAGAGAACAGAAGGCTATACTTGATTTACTGTTTCCAGAATATTCCTTTCAATATTTTTCTAAACCAACCTTTGCCTGTATCACCTATGTATTTTACCTTCTCCTTCGTCTTTCCAGCAGCTGTAGAAATATATCTGCCTTTCTGCTGCATACTGTTATAGACACATAGGAGTAACACAGGTGGCCAGATTTACAGTTTCAAAATTGAAACAAAATCAGCTCCATAGATTTTGAGTAGTTAAAATACCGTGACTGCAGGACGCACGAGGCTGACAATGCTGGTTCTGCTGCCAGTGACGACACGGAGCCAGAAGAGAGAGAGGGTCAGAAGTCAGAGAACATGAAATCACTCCGACCTCTTCACCACTAACACACAAATCTCCAGCTTTTTGCTAATTGAGGCATATCCACCATCTAAATAATGCCAAACAAAGAGTTTGCAAAAGAAAAAAGTAAATGGAAGTCTTGAACTGCTTGCAGTGATCTCATACAGAAAGCTATGATAGTCACTATGGTTAAAGAAAGACACCCTTAGTTCATGCTTACAGAAATTAATTATGTATCATTAAAGTTTTACTAACAAAAGAATAACTAATAACTAATTTGTACAGGTAATTCCTGTAATTGGTAAAATCCAAAGACAGAGACACTATTTACTTTTGGGTCCCACAAATAGTTTAAGATAATCCTTACTCGTTAATTGTATTCATACTGTGAGAAAATAAAAAGGATCAAAGTTTTCCATATAGCTAGTAGAATAAGATCCTTGCAAATACTATTTAAATAAATGTGCCTTTTAAAACCAAAGAGTAAGATGTTGTTCAGAAGATGGTTTTGGTACCACATATTATGAACAATGATACGTGCTTTGATTCTGGACAGATTTTGTTTGAATTTACAGACAAAATAATCCGTAGCTCAATATAAAAGGGAGTATGTGTGTTTGGAAGGAAGGGGGGATAGCATGCTAATCAATGACAATTTAATTTTTCAAGCTTTACATACTAACTATCCATAAAGACTCTGGTTAGTTTAATCATTATCATGAAAAATTACCTAACCCTTCCCACCGATGACTAATTTTGCAACCCCGTTGGTAGCTGATCAGATCTCTCTTGCCGCACATATGCTGAGCACATAGCTTCCAGAATGTCTGGCAAAACACTCAGTATTTTTTCCTTCACTTGGATTCATAAAGCATGTTACGTCACCGTCTTGCTTGGGCTGCTTCCACTTTCCCATCTTTCCACTCTGGTATAGATGACTGTGCAAGGTAACTGAGAAGGAGGTTTATAACCTGCTATGTGCTTTACAGGACTTAAAAAATGCCATCCGAGAGGCCCCAGCAAGGCACGTGGTGCTAGCCGACGTACCCTCGCGTACACCGAGCATCTCCCAAAAGCCCACCCAGCGCTGCAGTGGGGCGCGGATTTCTAACGGCTCTTACGTAGCACCCAGCACCCCCACGGAAAAATCCCACAGCATCTAAGACATCTCAGAAAGACTTAAGTGCCTCTGTGTGGGTAAATCATTCAAGTTCAGCATCTCTCCTTGTGAGACAAGGAAAAGATGACAGAAAAATCTCACAATAATTCAAGCTCAAGTTAGCAAAGAAAAGGTCTGTTTCTGTTCGGGTAAGAGAGGGCGTGAGCCCTCTCCTAAGTTTGAGCTCCTGTCCTAATCATTGCAACTGCTGCTCAGAGAAGCTTCCTTAAAAGACCTCCCCCTCCCCATTTGTCCTCCATCACTTCTTCGTCTGACTGGACACCTGCAAGCGTTCACCCATTTCCCCGTTTATTGGTAACCTCAGTGTCAGCATCCTGCACTGCAACACTATGCTAACGTTGGCACAGTCTAACAGCGAGTGGCTCTCTGTAGAGAATACGGGTCGTTCTCGTAGTAACATTATATGCATAAGATATACCTTTGCTACATTTCCATTTTTTTTATGGTATAGCTGTTAGAGACATGTAATAAATTTCTACAGTATCGAGGTTCCTTCTCATTCTTTTCCATGTTATCCTTTTAAAAAATATAATATTGACTAGTCTTCTCACTCCCTTAAATTCTTTACATTATGACTATCCTTCTCCTAAAATTCAAGAAACAGAAAATTCAATCAGCAAACTCAGTTCCTTAAATATCCTCTAGTTGAGGACGAGACCAAAAGACAGAGCTCTTTTTGCAGACATGCAATACAATAGCCTCCAAGCCACAACAACAAAAGCACTGTGGTATTCTGAATTACTCAGATACAAACTCACAGATCCTTGCTTCTGTACCACCTTTATGTAAGAATGTTCTCTACAGAGGCACACGCAGCCAGTATTTTGTATTTTTCTGAGGTCCAACACACACGGCTTGGAAAAATCTCCACAGGTTGCATTTTCTGCATCTCACATAAACCAGAGCTGCAGGCATAACACAGAATCACAGAACAGTTTGGGTCGGAAGGGACCTTAAAGATCATCTGGTTCCAACCCCCCTGCCACGGACAGGGACACCTTCCACTAGACCAGGCGACTGACATGACCTGAACTGACAAAGTAACTGTGGATGGGGCAGCATCCCACGGAAAAACTGTAATAGGCATCGCCGACTACCTTGTCTACTTAATTATAGACATAGCAGGAAAGTAACTTGACATTTCTGTTGAAGGAGACTGTGTTAATATGCTATAACCTGACTACAGAAAATCTGATTTCTTCCTTGCTTAAACTACCGCCAAGACCAAAGAGGTAAAAATCACAGAACATTATTTCTGTAAGGCAGGAGTAACCATTAACGACTCAAGTTGTCACCTAGCAAACAAAAGTAAAGGACTGAGGATACAACAGCTCCTGAGTTCCCAGGCCTACCTATGACAATATTCCCCCTTGTGGCCTTGGGCAAGTTACTTAACCTATCCAGATGAGAGCCTCTGCCTGTAAAAATGAGGATAATGATATTTACTTACCTCTCTCAGAGGAGATGTGAAAACTAATTAAAATAATTTGTGTAAAGGGCTTTGAACCTGAAAAGCACTACATAAAGTGCTAAGGAAATAGTGTTTATATAAAAGACTGAGGGGAAAAGAAGATTCAAGTTACACTGTAATACATCAATTTAAGAAAGAAACATAGCTTGGCTTTCCTTTCTTCCATTTTTATGCCCAATCAAAACTATACATCTGAGATTATTACTACACTTATTTCATAGCAGGAAAATGAAGGACATGGGTATTGAGGCATTTTCATGCTACTGACCATTCATACTCCCCTTTTGTCTAAACTTAGTCAAGGGGGTGATCCGAGGAGGTAGTTACCAAATTTGCCCTTCAATATTCCAAAACACGTCACACGGATAGATTGTGATTAAAATTTGTTAGGAATATTGGCATTTTCTTACCTATAAGCATTGTGACACTTCTTTTAGTCAAGACCTGGATTCCGTTTACCTACTTGTGCCGAATTCGGTGAATGTCATTGTCTTCACAAGGGTTTAGATGAAGCCTTCACTATGTTATTTTACAGCTGTGGGAAAACAGTACAAGTGAACACAGGGGAGCTGTCAGGAGGAGAGACGCATTCTTCTTTACTCACAAAATTGTGTGGCTGGATCTCAAGAGCGGCTGAGTATTTCATTTAAACCATCTGTGACTACAGAAGTGCTGTTCGAGAACAGCAGTTTACCCAGTGAGAGCGCTGTGAAGGTAGGTTAAACCATTACCACCACCGCAGCACAGCACCCGACAATCCCCGGGCGGGAGATATTTGTCAAACACAGCAACGCTACTAGGAGACAATGATGGCTTTTTAGGAGAAAAAGGAGATCTCACTAATGTCACCCAAACAGCCAGTTGAATTCATTGCTAATCTTCCAGACTGTGGCAAAGGAAATCTTAGAACTGTAAACGGAAGAATGATATCCCAGAGGTAGTAAAGATTCACTCGGGGCAGAAATACTTCTTTATAATCATTGCCACAACTAGGTCTTACCATCATTTAACTTCTAGAATAGTATTTAGTAACAGCCAAATAAACAGATATTTACTGTCAGTTCAGAAAGCAGCGCAAAATTCATCAAAATAATCAGACAAATAAAACAAATATATCATCATTAGATACGTGAATTCTAATGGATGTTTTTGATCACTGTTTATTAATGTGATGACATTACCAAGTCATTCTCTGTCAGAAAAATTACATGCATTGGATGAGGGTAAATTCTGTTTTCAAAGGCTTCCTGAGAAAAAGACTAGATGTAAAATAAAGCTAAATATTTACCAGTACTATAGCCAAGTATTAAAATAAATAGCCAATATACCATATTTTACTTATAGCTCCCTCCCAGTGCATGGATGATGATTAAGGGAATGTGCGAGGAAGGAAGAAAACAAAGAGTAGTTATTTTAACAAAAAGTAAACAAAATTATTCTCTCTATATACTTTTTGGCCAAGTCCACCATCTACCTCCACCAACATACTGGAAAAGACTCATTTCCCCCCGTCGTCAGCTCAGCGAAGGCAGCCTTGCCCCGAAGGGGGAGAAACCAGGTGCAGGAGAGACCAAGGTGACCCAAACTGGGTATGTAAACCAGACAAGACGAGGTTTATTTTTTTGGTTTTAGTTTGGTGGTTGTTCTTTAAGGTAGATTTAACTTTTACTAGAAAAAACAACAAACCCACCAAGACAAGGAATCTGCTCGTACACATTCAGGCACCACCGCAGGAGGTTATTTCGGTGCTGACCGTACACGGTGGAAGGCTGGACAATAACACAGCAGCATGGAGGGGTGGTCAGCTGAGAGCCAGCCTTACATGCCTAGCTCATTTAAAACCTGGGCAGACCAATGTGCTCTTACATCTTTGATCAACTAGTCCAGGCCATACTGACTGTCTCTTTGCATACATTTAAACACAACCTAGAGTATGGAGTTCAATTAATTTACAATACATCCGTGTTTTCTTCTCTGCTTCTGATTAAAAATTACTAATCAGACAGATCAGAACTGTTGATTAATGCTCTTCATAATTACAAACAATTCTGTAGATGGCGTAATTGCTTTAAAATGCATTTCTTGAGTAGTATAAATACATGAATAAGTTTTTGTCTAACAAGATAAAAAAAGATGACTGCACACGTAAGCAGCTTAACAGCCCCCTCAGCATCACTATACCTGCTCTGGCATCCCATTACAAACGAAAGCATTAGCATTCTGAACCCTAGTGAAAAATAACAACCAGAATTATCTCTAGTTTAATGTCTTTCTGGTTGGATAATTCTGTTATGATTTTCAGAGGGTATACTTCATCTTTAGAACAGTTAGATACTATTTTAGGTTATTGATGTTGAAATTGGAACAACTGGAGCTAATCTAGAATCCTGCATTGCCTCATCTTTTATACTGTAAGTTTTAATTATTCTACTACTTTATTACGCTTTCCAAATGAAAACCAGCCTTGGGCAGAAAGATTAGAAAAGATGTTTATATCTCATAACACATTTTGGGTAGCATTGTGGGGTGTGCCTTATCAAGTGTTTTGTTGCAGAGCTTCCTTCCCCCCTCCGTAAATGAGCTCTGTGATGCATTTGTTACTTCTCCAAGCTGATTGCTCATCACCCACAGATATTAATATCCTGCTGGTCCCTGTGCTTTTGAAGGGTTCTCTTTGTGGTTTTTCTTATTTAAATAAGGTAGTTGCCATTTTCAAACACCTACCTAGAAGTAAAAGCAAGATGAATCAATATTGTCAAAAAGTTATTCTGATCAGTAACTTTTTAAAAAAATGAAACATTCCTAACATAAAATTAAAATTATAAAAGAAGATGAACCCTAAAACATGTCAGCTAGCCTCGGTAAAGAGAAAAAGCTCTGTCGAGACACTGACAAAATAACACTCCACATGTTACTTTTTCTAAAGAAACAAGCATATACTTCTGATGATTTTACACATGGCCTAAATTAATTCCTATTCTGATCATTTTAATTACTTCAGTAAATCCTAGCAGTAGCAGCATATAATTTTTGTATCAAAGCTCACACTCATGTTTCCTAAATGTTGACATAATACTTAAACTGTAAGTTACACAATTATTTTAACTGACTCTGTAAATCATGTCAAAGAACTCAAATTTAAGTAAGAAAAGCCAGTTTAAGTTGCCACAAAAACATTCCTTTTCCTCAGATAAATCAGTCTTCCATAAAAATGTAATTACAAAGTATTTTATTTGGAATTTGCTCTTTGTTAAATGGAAGCTCGAGTCATCATCAACAAGACCTTCCTGATAATTTTAAATAAAAAGTGCTTGCTTACAAAGTTTCACAGTTCTCGCCCTTCTTACCACTCACATTACCATCTCAGAGATTACCCGAGAGGAGACGGCGTAATGATATATGTTTCTCTTTCCTTTCACGGGCAGGATATGCGATGTGCTTCAAACATATCCCAGAACTGCTATGCCTCGTATGACTTCAGGATGGAGTTAAACTCTGTCTCAGCCGCGACAAGAAGAAAACTTTCCTCTTGGCATGCAAGGCCTTTATTGTTATTTTATACATGTTGTATGTCTATACACGCTATATATATATATATATAAAATTCTTCTTGCCTACAAAGAAAGCTAAGATTTCTGCAGGGTAGGTCAGATTCAACATGAGTGATGGATTTACTGATTTGAAAGAAGGTGTGGTTTTTTGTTGAGACAGGCTTTAAATGGGCTGAAATTAGATCTGGATAAAAGTATTATTTTATAATTTATAATTATAATTTATATATTATAAATGTATGGTTTATAAATAATTTATAATTTTTTTCTAATTTATAAAGTATTATTTCATAAATCCAAGCATTCATCAGCAAGCCAGCAGCCCAAATTACAATATGCAGTGTTAACTGAAATAAAGTTGTCCGAGGATGTTTTGACAAAAGGTGGATGTGATGGAAATAAATGAACTTAAAATAAATAGAACAGTCTCAAGTGCAGTTCAAAAGCCCATGCAGCCTCAAATGAGGCTTTATGAACTAATAAACTATAGCCATTCTTTTGTTCTTCAAGGCTGCACTGTAAACCTGAGAGACTGAAACCACAGTCTTAGATATAGTATGGACAATCTCTTTGCAAGCTATCTTGTATTTCAAACAGTAGTCAGCGTATTTTAATGATTTTCACGTTGAAGGAAGCCGCAGTGTTCCCAAGAAGAGCAGCCGCATTGAGCCTGGTAACTGCTGTCTGAAGAGTAGGGTCTGTCTGCCGTTTTCCTTCCGTTAGAGCTTTGGTTTCATGGTTTCTGGTACCTGCTCTGGGGCTCAGCCATTCACTATTTGTACCGTAACGACAACATGAAATTCTGTAGTATTTTCTTCATTTAAAGAGAAGTTGGCTTTTGAGGAAAGTGGTTTTTCTTTTAACCTTTAACAATAAAAGCCCCTCTTCTCTTTGATCCAAGGCTGAGTGATTTCCCCTGTTCATAAAAAGCCCCAAAAGTTTCCAGTGGAGACCTCAGCACCTAAAGCACTGATTCTCTGTAATTCAAATCACAAATATACACATACTTAAGTAACACCTAGCATAAAATGTTATAGTCGCGGTGAGTAAATGCCACTACCAGGCCACCTCAGTAAAAAAACTGGCTTGTTAAAATTTTAATCATTATTCCTTGAGCTAAAATCCAGTATCTGAAACCAACTATCAGTGTCCATAAAATAGCTTTCAGACAAGTTTTACATGTTATAGGAGCTAACTGACACCAGGTACACCACTACCCATCTCTTCAGCGGAACCTTGCAACCAGACCTCCTACGACTTCAGAGGCAGAGAGGTCATCACTATGTTTTGGCTTGATCTCCATCTTCCCTGTGACAGAAAACGTAAGTAGTGATGGTAATTAGATGTTTCTAGTTACCATCTCATCCTACAACCGGTTTTGGCTCTGTGCGAGAAGAACAAACTGTTTTAACAAGCAGCATTAACAACATCATTATTAACAATGCTTTAACAACCTCATTTCGCTGAAGATAGAAATGACATAGTGAAAAGAGGAAAAGAATAAAGAAGAGTATGTAAAAAGAATTATGCTGTTCCCAGATCCCACATATACTTCCAAATTTTGAAGTGTAGCCTGTCAGCTTAGCACTGCTGCAAAAGTGAATAAAAGGAGTATATAGGCTATAGACAGGGAGGGAGGGTTTAGTTTTAATAGTTTCTGCATACTAACCTATTCTTAAAAACCTATAATCAATTTTAAAACATTAATGAAATTAAAAAAAAGTGTTTTAAATAAATCACTAAGCTCAAGGCACAAATCCTTGGAATAGCATTTATGCAGTACTTGGATGACAATTTTTTGCTGGCTCTGCAGATTTCACCCTCAAGGTGAAGATGAATCAGCTTCACATAGAGGCACCCACCAACAGATCAGTTGGTCTGATGAGGAGGTGTCTGTCCCGACCCGCACCTCACGCTCATTTCACCACTGCATGAAAAACTGAATTCTTGCACAAGCACAACCCAGGCTTCAGCCTGGATTTACAGTGCCTGTTTCCTCCCTTGTCTAAGGGAGGAAAACTTCAATAATGTCAACATTTTTTGTTCACTAAAAATAAAAAGGAAGGATCCCAAGTCTTAAATTGATCACTGCCACCAGCATACTGTTCTCATCCGTTTTCTGAGACCCGCTGTCCAAACAGAGCAAGATAAATGTTCACCGTCTTCCATTAAGAACCACTCTCAATGCAAGCACTCAGTCAAATGGTCTATGAGATAAAAGGCACTATAATAACAGCAAAACACCACAAGCTATACAGAGAAAGCAAAACCACAAGCAGTTTTCAACCATCTCTCATGCCCTGGCCTACATGACATCACACAGTTGCTTTTTAGCTTCACAAAGCCCAATTACTTTTTTTTTTTTTTTACCCTTCCACTTTTCTATGTTTCCTCCACAGACGGAGAAGAAAAACGTTCAGCATCAAAATACTTGAGGATGGGGGTTTAAACACACAAAAGAAAAACAACCCAAAAACCCACAGCACACACACTCAAGGCACATTCCTGCTTTCCCCTCTTTCAAGTTCTTTAAGCCTAAATCAGTACCTACAGCTTTAGTGAAACAAGACAACAAACCAAGTATCAAAGAGATAAGCAGGACTGTGGCATACCTCAAACGGCTCTTCTTAGAAGAGGCGCTCCTTTTCCTATTTTCCTGTTATTTTTGTTAGAAACATTTTATTAGACCTAGCTCTTTCACTGCCAGGCAGCCAGTAGCTCTGTCGGGGCTTTTGATAGGTAACATTAACAAAGTTTATTTTAGGAAGGACAAGGTGGTTGCCTAGATGAAATAGGCTACAGCTTAGCTTAGTAAGTTACTGGGAAACAATATTTTAAGTCGCGTATCTTTTTCAGGTCTGTTAGGTTTTAAAAGTTTCAGGAAGATCTAAAATACATACATATATAAAAAAACCTGCAGAAAAACCAGTAGTTTTTATTCAGTAATTTGCGGATTTTTTTTTTTTTTTAAATTCTGTTGAATAGTGAAGCATCTCACTTTAATTTCAGTGTAGATGTTAGACAACTGAACAGGGGGGAGTAGTTATTCCACAATTAGTTAAACTTTGGCTTCAGAAGAACAGCAGCTTAAGACGTGAACCCCATCCCCAGTTTTACGAGACAGGAGTTACTCAACACTGGCAAAGCCGTCTGTGGTACAAATAAAGAGGAAACAAGCACATATTCTGAGATTAGCCATCTGTTAAACCAGGGATAATAGTACTCCCTTGCTCTGATAGGTATTTGCAAGGTTTATGTCACTGCCTGTGTTAAATGCTTCGACCCTGAGATAAGCCTAAGTGGAACAGTCTTGGAAATTGGACTCAGATGTGGCATCCGTTCCCAACCCTGCAAGGAATTCAGCAGACGGGCTTCAAAAAGCCAGTTATACTAGGATTAAATAAGTAGCAATAGATTTTGGGTGCCTCATTTGAGTGCAGCACCAAGATCCACCAGTGGATCTGACCCTCACAGGAGCTGACATCTCATGACACGGATAGAGTGAAGAGATCACACCTTGAAGTTGGGGCATTAGACTTCAGTGTTTGTCAGGCTCTCCAATGTCATGTAAAACTCAAAAAAAAATTGTAAGTTCACAGCATTATTATAAAGGATGACCAGTTATTTTGAGATATCTGTGACGAGATCTCTAAATTACAGTTTTCCCCAGGTGAAGCAACAGCAGGTATGACGATCCAGTTCAGTAGTTTCAAAGTAATTACTTTTTAATGTCATCACGTTAAACCTAAACAAAATTAATTTCTAGCTTCCCCCTGTCCAAGGAAAAAAGCAGCCTTACAAAGTAATTTAGGATTACTCATTCCCATGGATCCCTGCTCGGTCCACCTTCTGTGCCCTCTGCTTCTCACTTATCTTGTTTTTTCTCTACAATGGCAAGTCCCAGAAAGATGGGGTTATTCATTAAGATTGCGGGAAACACAACTTTTTCAACACCTCAAATAATAAAAAGAACAAAACACAGAGGTCCAGCTGAAAAGGAAGTCCTGACCATACTGGTAAGGGGCACATGCAACACGATGCAGTGATAAAGTGTTAACTGCTAAACTCTAAGGCTCTGATGCAAAAGTCTTTCAGAAACACAACTCGCACTGATTTTAAGCCTGTCTGCTAACCATTATTCATGAGCCAGATTGCAAGTCCAACTAAAACATGGACACAGTAGAGCTTCTGACAAGAAGGTCAGTAGAAGTTGTTGATACTCCTAGCAGAGTAAACATTTAATAGTTGCACAGCAAGGTAAAAAAAAATAAAAGGAATGGCCCATAAAAGTTCTTTCTGAGAACAAAGACTGGAAACTGAAAATTTGTTGATGAAAAGCTGTTTATTTATCCATCCTGTTTCTTCAGTTTTACAGTGGTTCAAAGCCAAGAATCCCAGTTCTCAGCTGCTATCTACTGAAGCAAACGAAAGACCAGTGGACAGAAGTGACTGTGGCCATTTATACTGCGTGAGCACACTCATTATGGGCCACCAAAATCCGGATTTTTATGAAGTGACATTTGACAGTGTACAGGCAAGATCTTCATGTTTTCCTCCATCTTTATGGGTTTGCAAGGAACCGTATCAAGGCATAAAACCTGAAGCTCCCTTGAAATCAGCATTTTGCACCAGCTAGCCCTGAGTTGCCTAGTGCCCTCCACTAATGCCTGGGTCAGTAACGTCATCAGGATACATTACAGAATGGGACAGTATATTTGTTTTACTTCTGTGCATGAATGTACTGATGCAATCATTTAAAAGTTATTAGTCTCTATGTATTGCACGGGGAAGAACAACTAAGAGTCAAGATTCTTTACAGATGCTGTAATGCAGGGGAAGACATTTGGGAATGCCAAACTGGGAAAGAATGATATCCCAAATGTAATGCAAGGTAATTCCTTCAAGGTAGTGCCAAATCAACCCTTTAACAGACAGGATTTAGCAATGAGAGACTAAGTGTACTCTGCTCTATTAGAAACGGTTAAATGTAGAGTTGCAACAAGGAGAAACAACCGTCTCCCTTCCCTCCCCAACCACGTAACAAGGAAAACCAATCACGACTGCTGTTAGCCTCTCAGCTCGCCTAGAAAGTTACTACTGACTGTACAGGTCCAAGCAGCATCTAAACGAAGGCTCCCAGCCTCCTGCTCTTCTCCCTTCCCTTGGCCATACAGTCACGCCTCTTCCTTTGCACTGGCACTCACACTCAAATGGGCAGGTTATGAGCGAGTCCAGCGACCTGAGCCAGCCAAAATAATTACTGTTTTTCCCTCGCCTGGATCTACTTTCTGTTGGCTCAGTTCCTTGAACTGACTTACCATCTGGTCGTACAAAAGCAAGAAATGGCGTAAGAGGGGGCAGGACCACCAAGTCGGGGGACAAAGGGAGGAGGGAAGGTTCAACAGCAGTCCTGGCTGAGCTACTGTAGGCTGGCACTCCCCCTACTCTGGTGGAGGATGTCTCCTTCTAGAAAAAGGTATTACATATGGGGAGACAAATCCACTGGACAAATGCATACCGATCGTGGTATAACTGGGGGAAGTCACTTCTAAAACATACATTTTACATATTTGGTGTGATGTCTATTAACAGTCAAACCAAATGACCTTTGCCTACTGTAATTATTTACAGTTGGCTAAATTCACACCAGAAAAAGAACATTCATTATTAATAGCCATGGGAAATGCAGATAAGGCAATGATTTCCTATAAACTTCTACTGTTTGGTAAAGTATTTCCAATGACACCAAGTTAGAATGAAGTTGTGAAAAACTTGTTTTAAATATATGTCTTTCTTAGGTATAGCTAGTTATTCTGAATAGTCATAAAACAGTAAGTACATTCTTCTGAATGTTTCAAAAAAATTGTAACACAGGAAACAGGAATTTACTAGTACTAATATTTTAAAGCCTCCTTACATTAGAAGAAGTCTTATCTATAAAAGCAATCCATGTTGCTCAGTTTTTAGCAGACAGATAGAATAAATTTCCTTCTCCCTACTGCTGTTCTCTTGTGTCCATTGCTGTCTTGTTTGCTCTCACCTTTCTTGAGGAAAGAGTTAACCCAGCCTCTAATTGTGAGCTTTCTTTAGCTACAGAAAGATAAAGCAGGATTTAAAGACCATTCTCAACCAGCTTCATAACACACTAAAAGGTCACTTGCTTGTTCAACTAATTCTGACTTCAAGTTCAATGGCTATTTTAAAAGTAGTCTGAAGATCAGTGTCTTTATTTATAAAGCAAAGAAAATAAGCCCAGATTTTAAAACAAACCCCAGCAAATGTCCTGTAAGTTTCTAATTTACCATGTTCCTCAATTAATGGTAGTAGTTCTGGTTACCTAAAAATATTTAAAGATATTTTAAGATGACAAAAATTAGACCTTTCTAATCAATATAGAGATGGGTCATTCACATGATGAGAACATAAAGGAACCAAAAATAAATAGCTACATCTGATCTAAACATCATTTCTCTTTTTCAGTCCACATCAAGTATTTCTTTTGTTATCATTAGAGAAAAAGAGTAGCTGATTATATCTTAATATTGCCAGGAGAACTGGATAACAGCTTCAAATTACAAGCTGCGCATGTTGCCTCTTAAAATTAGCAGATTCCTTTAACATTTTTTCAATATAAAAAAATTCACAATATAATTTGTGAGTTAAGAGTTAGATTCAACAACTGTTTAGGAAGCTATGCCTACCTTCAAGGTTGCGTTATTTATCTGGAAGCACTATTAAAGCTTGGTTCTGGGGAAATTCATTACTGCAAGAATTAACTTCATTTTTCTTTTGGTTGCACCCCAGGTCTTTCAAGATAAACAAATTTATTTTCTCAATTTATATAAATTACCTACTGAAATTTTATTGTCAGAGTTGTTGAAGAGGAAGAGGAAGCGAAACGAAGACTGCATCAACTCAGGAACCCGACGTCCTGATTTACGTAGTTTCATACTCTAGAGAAGAGTCAGACTGCAGTGTCTCGCTTCAATTACATGTATTTATGGGAGTTCATTATAGATAAATATACACAGATACAAAAATCTTATATAATACTAGTATGGCTACGCAGACACTCCATATTCAAAACAATATGTAAATGCATCTAGTCAAGTATTTCTGACCTATTTTGTTGAGTATATTTTTACATATATAATTGGGTCATGTTCCACTAATATCATGCTTTCCTCTTCAACTCATTTTTATTCATTTATTTTATCACATTTGAACAGCTTCTGCTAAACCTATTCTCTGTTATATTTGGATTAGAGCAGCGGAGAACTTTAACATCATTTTAGCTGACAGATCGGATTTCTGGCAACCCTAAAGATGTGGGCAGAAAAGGCTACAGAGTGATACGTTCTTCTTCATGCGCACCTATTCGTTACAGTCCCAGGCTGCGTTAAGAGACCTGCAAACAAAGCTCCAGATTCAAAAAGTGTTCTAACAAAATGCTTCAGTCCTTTTTATGATTAATATTTGTAATCCAACTATTAAATAATTCACAAAGAGCACTCACTTTCAGACTGCTAGGTGGGTCAACACACCTGGAAGCAATAGCTATTTACATAACACAGATCAAACCATTGAAAAGATGCATTAGGATTTATAAATCATTACCATTCATGGTAACTGTGACAGCTATTTTAGAAGTATCTCCCTTCCACGATTCCCTCTTTAAGAAACCCCCTTCCTGGATTTCTGTCTGTGAGCCTTCTCGTTTCATAGTATTTTGAAAGTAAAATTGATTAAGTAGCAGGCAAATTGTCATCTCAAATCAATGACACAATGAGGTCAGGAAGAGTTGTACTTCCATGGGAATACAGCAGGTCGAATGTTTCCTGCGTACTCTACGTTTGTGCATATAATTTGTCTATATTTATCAGAACCCTCTTCTCCCCCAAACTTAGGTTAAAATAATGCTATGGTTGCCAAGATAAGTACTCTGAAGTTAAGAAAAGCCAGAAGTGAGATTGCTAGCTCAAAGTCAATTCAGCCTCTTAGTGCAACACAGTCTTTAATTTTTTTTTTTTTAAGGCTCTACTATTTTTCTCCACAGGATCCTGCTTCATTTAGTGCACAGGGTGCTCTGGGGATTAATTTGGGTTATATAGCGAAGGGGACCGTCAATAGAATTCCAGCTTCATTTGCTGCAGTAATAGGAAACTGTGTAGTAAATGAAGCAGACAAGTGCCTCCATCCCTTCCTTTCCATCACTCACTCCCAGATCCATTCCCCTTTTCCTTCCTCTTTCCCTAACTCCCATTCGCAGCCTCCAAGCTGCAACGCCTTTGACTAGGCATTCCACCTCGTCCCTACAACTCATCTCCACAAACGGCGTCTGCCTCCAGGCTGAAGATGAACAACGGGGACAGGCATATGCCGTTTCCATACCCAGGGCTCACTAGCCAAGACGGAACTGTTGTGACAAGTTACCATCAGATGCTGAGATAACTGATATATGAACAGTAAGACAGAGCGGCTATTACCCGTTTTGGTGGGACATAGCTCCCAGACTCTGGGCACGTTCCCACTGCTTTGCCATTGAGTTCATGGAGGGAAGTAACCGAATTCAGCCTTGCTGGACATGTTCATCAGAAATACTTCCAAATTATTACTAACACTATACTTACTATTTTAATGAATTTATTCATATTACAATAACTATTTCAACTTTATCATTGACAGATCACAGCAAAGATTCTGAATCGATAAATGCCAAGAAGTAGCTACAGTCCTATGTCAGTTTTATACATGACCCCACCAGAACAACTGGATACAGCTTGTACTTCAATAAGTAATTACCACTAGTAATATATTAAGCTTTTAGGAGTTGTTATTCAATTTGAACCTATCACTTCAAGAAAAAGAAACCGTGTAGCAGCCTTTTTTATGTGCCCAGATGCAACACCCGGTTTGCCAGGGTGTAGGCAGCAATGACAGAAGCGTGAAGTCATTACTGAGCGTTAGAATCACAAACAGATCAATATGCAATTGTAGAAGCGAACAGCATACACAGTGACTCCTATTAGTTGAACTTGGTTTAGCTGAAACTCTCATGTGACTTATTTTGGTCATATACCTCTGAGTTACGTGCTGCTAGAGTAGCAGTAGTGGGCAGGAATAGCAGCTGGCTAGTTTGAAAAAAAAAAAAAATCAATCCGTTTTTACTCCTTGCACTCAGATCTTGGGTTAGCAAAAGCATACACTATAGCTCTGCTCCTAACATTTCTAAGTGATCCTATTCTACAGATGTTTCACATTCAAACTACAGCATGGTAATTGCAGTACTTAACTGGGGTCTTTTTCCCTGAACGCTTAAACTCCATGAATCATGACTACATGAGTTTTCATGTAATAGGGTTTCTAGTTCCCAAATTAAGAAAGCAGATAAACATCTAAAGTAATTTCTAAAACAAGCTTTTCTGCCAATTTCATGATTTATGTCTAATTAATGATTTGTGAATCTTCTGGAAACAACAAGGAATACATCATTATTGATCAAGGCTTAAAAAGTGCTATGAACATAGGTATATTTCTATGCTTGTTATAAGAGAGCGTCACACATTTTCTAAACTTGTTTAAACTATCCACCAAAGTCCCAGTAAAACTACTAATGCTGTTTGGGTTAGTCAGTTAAGACTGTTCTCCCCAAAGATTAATTTTTCAAGTTTCAGATCTCTTTACGATCAGTCCCACATCACAAGAGTAACCACAACTTAAGGCTGTACCAGGATCTTTCATAATGGAGATAGGCATTCACACAGGGGGGGAAAAAAAAAAAAAACAAACCAAACTGTTGCAGTATTAACTTTATCACTTTACCTACATTTCTGCATAATAAGGCTTACAGCACTGCAGCTTTTACATCCCTGCTGACTGGTACCCCTAGGGAACGCTGCGCTCCTGGCTGTCACATCACCTGCCCATTTCCTCGCTCACCACGTACATAGTACGCCCGTTGCATCCCGTCCTCAAGGCCCACGTGTTCCCACAGTCGCGAGCAGCCTCAGTGCTGGTTCAGACGCCATTCTGGAATACTTACACGTTAAATTTGTGCTCCTCGGGTTTGCGGGTCCTTTATTTATCTGTTCACACGTAACACTGGCTTTTACCCAACTTGAAAACTACAACATCCTTTTAAACAATGCTATCAACTAGTGAAATAATTTCTTTTACGTCTTCATTCCTGCCTCTTATAGTGTTTCAGGTTTGTCCTACCACCATTTTCAGTTTCCATTTCTACTATAGCATTTAGCCAGCTTTAACTCCCTGAAATACCCACCCTAACTCCACTCCCTATATTCACCTGATTTTGTGAAATTTTCCTGGAAAGAAACTGCACAGAGCAAATTCTTAACAGTGAGAAATTGAGGTAGGAAGTTGAAGTCATGTATTTGTTAAATTGAACCTTGATAGTCATACATCAATAATATATTCTGGTTTTATAAAGTTAAATTTGTGAACTTACATTCTAATCTGACCGATCTAAACAATTTTTCAGCTTCTTTCATATTACATAAGTCTCAGGCACATTAAAAAGGCTTCTTACTAGAGTCTAGAGAGATTCATTAAATCTGTAGGGTTTAAGTAGCTCATAAAAATAAGACAGCAAAGCTGGATACCGAACATCTCAAATTATGAGCAATGCGACAAGAAACAACATATGTCACCAGAACTACTGACTGCTAAATTATGATACTCCACAGTTTTAACCACTTGGTTTTTTGCATGCTATTTGATAAGACTTACATTGGCTAAAGCTTCCAAGCTTTATTAAAATGAATGTAGACCTGTAATGCGCTTCTTTCTGAAGAGAAGACAGAGACTATATTTAACTCAACCCTTTCTTCTTCGCATTGCAGTTCCAAAAGTTCATCTTAAATCCCAGCTCAATTTACTTCAGCCTTCTTCAATAAGTTTCTGACAGCTCTCTTCTTTGGTCTATATGCTGAAAGTGCCAAGTCTTAGAAATACTGCTACTGAGATCTGTTCTTTACGGGAACAAACATGCACAACAGATCCTTTTTGCTTGCTTGCTCTTCTAGTCCAATGTCTTTTGGTTTCTTCATTAAAATATTCTTAAGGTCACAGAGAATTTCTAGTGTTGCATATGACCACTTCAGAAACCAATGACAGGTCAGGAATACAATTCCCAATCTCCTCACCTCACCAGTGTTTGGCATCTGCATCTTTCAGGTAAGCTCTGTAGGGGTCAAAATTTCTGACTACATCAAAACTGCTTCTGTTTGCCAAGGTTTGTCTTCCAGCATTCCTACCCTCCTGGGACACCTACGCTAAGCGTTCATTTACTTGTCTATCTCGTGAGGGTATGCTAAGGGTAGGCAGGCTTTGAGCACCTGCAGTGCTCACCTGTAGGCAATATTTTTATCCAAAAACACAGTCAGATGAGGAAGAGGAATATCTCCCACTTTAATTAATAACCAAATAAAGTGATGACTTACGTATTTTATCCAGTGTCTTAAAAACATGAAAATAAAGAAGCAATCCTAAGAATAAGACTGGAAAGCCAAGTATCTTCATTCTGAACTCCTTCTGGGATGAGACTGATTTGAAGGAACAGATCACTGTGTGAGGAATATTCACCACTACCTTTTCCTTCCTTAAGGAAAGGAAAGCAGATGAACGTATCTGTATGGAAATGATACATGCGCACTTATTTCCAGAAGAGAGCTCAGGCCTACTGAAACCCAAGTCATCAAGGACACTTGCAGGCAGCCCAAAGGCAAGAGCTAGGTGGTAGCACCAAGACAGAAGTGTCTTTACAGCATTTTGCAGCACTGAGAATTACCATTCCAGCTCTTGGAAAACCTGTTCTGAGATGCCCAGCTCATTGTATATGGAGTTAAAAGTTCCTGTGTTGTTTCTAAATTCCATACTAGGTGACAAGTGCCTAACGGCAAGGTAATTATGATTTTTCAGCATCACAGTGTTCAAGATTCTTTGAGGACACAGGACTAAGTAACCTGAGCACAAGGCTAAACAAACAGCAACCACCCCAGCCATCGATTGTCCAAACATTTTCCCATTTGATTGCTTAAAATCAATGTCCTTTACTAGCATCGCTATGTTGTTAGGGACCAAGGTCAAAAAAAAGAAAAAAAAAAAGCTGGCTATCTCTTTAGTTGTTTGGGGGTTTTGTTTTGTTTTGGGTTTTTTGTTTGTTTGTTTGTTTTTTAAATGTTTTCTTTGATGATTATGAGGTATTAACTTCAAGTCTTTCACCATTACTGGAAGTTATCACTTAGATCTTTGGAACTATTTCCTGAAGTGTGCTTGCTACCACCGCTAGGAACAAAAGCCTAAGGACTTATCTTTGTTTGGGGAACACGTGGAGAATGAAAGTTTGTTGCAGTTATTCCTCAGAATTTTATAGTATTCTCACTATAAAGATCTGACCCTCCTCCCCAAAAGCTCCACCAGCAGAACTGTCAAAAAAAGGTTTCAGCACTTGTTGATGTGGAGAAGAGTTTGGCAACCCATGTTTGGGAGAAAATAGCAAGTGACAGAGGATAATTCTTCATCGGCTTTCTTTTTTTGATGACTGTAATGCCAGTGTCAAGCACCAACTTGTAGGGTTTGTAGTTGCTTCTTTACATGTCATTTTATTGTGTTTTATTAAAAGAATATTTGCATAAAAATTTAATTTAGCAGCTCTAAAGCATTAGTTATTCTAGCCTTTTTGTTCTAACTTAACCGATGGACAATACTAATACAGGTAATTCAAACAGAACAACTACACTAGTGTTCACACTATCCTTAGAGATAGAAAATAGCCAGTATTTGCATGCATATTTACATACACATATTTCCATACTCACCCTCAAGTCTGTACATCCATAAAAACTTTATAATCGAAGGCTCAGCTCTGATGAACTGGAGAGGCTGTTGGCACACGTAATACTTAAATGGTCAAAGTGTGGCTACCCAAGACAATACTTCAAGGACACTCCTGAAGTATCCTGGCTAAATGACACTTACTTAGCATCTCTGAGTTCTCTCCCACAAGTATGGAATGACAGAGAATAAGGGAAATGGGATCCTAAGAACAGCAAAGACATGCCCAGGGCCAGAAAAAATACAAACATACCAGGCTAAAAGCATTATTATTGGCAGACGTGCAAGTTGTGCAATACCAGTGTATACTGTACATGGATCTTACATAGTCACATGTGCACATTCAACTCAGCTAAAGTAGTAACACTATTACTTAAACATGTGGGATTCACTGTACCATATATGCAGTCAGAGAAAGAGAAGAAGCATGAGCAAAAGAATTATGCCGAGATTTTATACAATTTTCAGGAATCTGTTTTGGTGCTCCAGTAGGTATCCTGCTTCCAAGACCTTAAGAAAAAACACTTAATGGCTGGTCTCTCTGGATCCCATTAAGTGATCATGTATACAGCCAGGCAACGAAAAGTACTCAACAGAAACCTCTTAGTAGCATTTTATGTCACCATGGAGGTTGTATTTTATTGTTCCTTAGGAGACTTAAAAATTCATTCAGGTTTGCAGAACCAAAATGTCATATATAAGAATCTGTACCTGAATATGAATTGAAGTATGTATCAGCTACAAGTATAAATAAAGATAAAATTACATGGACACAAGACATAGGCATCCTGATCACAAAGAAAGTATTATGGACATGTTTTTCATCTTTATTCAAGAGTGTTCTGTGATAGCGAATAAGTAGAAACTTACTTATTCCACTTTTTTAGACCACTATGCATGAAGAAGTTTCCAAGCTATGATTAGACAAAGCAAAGTAAAACGCACACTAAAGTTCGGAAGATTTGATCAGATTAGAAAAAAATATCAGATACTGTAGAATGGTCATAGTACAACTAATACTGATTAAAACTGATTAATTTGAATTCTTCCTTATTCAATACTCAAAGCCATCTTCAGTATCATGCTTTAAGATGCTATACCCGAAGTCCAAGAGGCATAGAAAAGCAATATTCATATTATAAAAACACAGAATCAAAACATACATGTCAATTAGGAAAAAGAAAGTACCTTATTGCCTTCATTTCTCTACCCCTTTATACTTTCAGCACTACTCTCCACAAAGCCTTTTACCAAGAAAATTATCCTCAAGTAACTCTTCTTTTGGTGAACAGCAGTCAATACCATCTACTTGTTTTCACAGATAGAAGATTAGAAAAATTCTTGAAAAATGTTTACCTAAGTGAACACTTTAAAAATTCCATTCCGCTTTTTCCTCCCCTAATTAATGACTCTTTTTGATGCAGACATCACATTCTCCTAGAGCAACGGTAGCTACTTTGGCTCCCACCGTAGGCAACAGTGAAAGCACTCCAGCGTCAAAGGATGGTTCCTCACCCTAAAATGGCTATCTAAAATGGGGACAATGAAGTATCACTTCTTCTCTGTGTTTTAATGGACTAGACAGCTACCTCTAAGACGGTTAAGTCGGGTGACACTGAGGACATACCAAAATTTACAGTAATGCTTCCATATGCATCTACTTAGTGGGTACCAAGAAGACAAAGGGCTTGGTGCCAGCTTGAAAGAACTCCTAAAAGCCACTGCACTGGCCTAGCAAAGTGTGTTTTACCTATTAACCACGTTACACAGTACAGCTATGCTTATCTCAAAGACGTTACGTGGCATGCATCTGACCGGTACCCAGGACATCTGGGATGGGGGAGACAGACCTGTAACACAGGCTCAGGCTTTCCATCAGGCAACTTTCTCTGAGCACGTGACAGGTCCATAAAGTGCCTCTATCTCAGTTTCTCTAACATACGAATAAAACTTGCCTTTGGGTCAAGTGTGGCTAAAGCCTGATTTTAGCAGGATGCATGCCCAGCACATGCTGAAAACAAGGCACTTCCAAATGTGCTTCAAGCTGGGCACTGCTGATAGAACTAGTCATTTACAAATCCTGACCTGCATAAACAGTAATAATAATTTAGCTATTCAGTTTTACTCTTCACCGCAAAAACCTGGGGAGATCTTCTGTTAAGTATTGCCTCCCATATATGCTTAAGATGGACAAGATTTAAGTATTTGTGATCTTGACACTGTTACATTCTTATATTAAACTTTTCAGCATCTGTCGTGAGTATCAAGCTGCTTGTCACAGTAGCATCCGTCTTAGATAATTCTTTCTCTGGCAAAAAAAGCTCTTCAACAACAAAATAATCATAGCAGCACACTGACCACATCTTGAGTTTGGGCATATGTCCCAAGTAGATCTATTTCAAAAGCAATGAAGCACGACCTAAAATTGAATGGAGCAATATGTCACTATCTTCTACCGTGGAAGGGAACTCCTGTGCAGTTTTTTTTCTTCTGTTCTTTGTGGGAAAGTAAACTTTGAACTCCTTACATGTTATGTGATTATTGCGATTGTCAGCATAATTGATTTTTTATTTCCAAATATATAAACTACCGAAAATTGAAACAGTAGTGAAAAGTTTCCACATAAAAATTGGAGATATTGTTTTGTGTCAGGTTTCTGTATTGCTACGTTTCTCTTGCAGCTTGAACCTGTCCCCCCCAACCCTACCAATTGCCTATTTCTATGAACGTTACAATGAAATCAGCTCAGAAAGTCAAAATATGAAAAAAGGGGAAAAAAAACAAACTCTTGATATTCTTAAAGTATGAACCACTTACACTCTTAGCACACCCAGTTTTTGTTCACTTGTCAACAGAAAGTATTAAGACATTCTGCTCCACAGTAAGGATAATCATCTTAAGGCCCAATTACTTGCATAATTGGAATTTTGAAGTTTTAATGAACTCTAGTTTGTACAATGCTGTTCATCACAAGTATGGACAAGAACAATTTAGAGGGTTATATTCTTTTTTATAACATGCAGAATTAAAAATTACTTCTCATTTTGACAAAGATTGGTATGTCTAAAGTGTTCAATGTCACCAAGTGATTTGAGTAATGACTGTTTTTCTGCTGTTGAACAGAAACTAAAGCTACTTAAACAACAGAAATTTATTTCTAGATGCTTTATTTTACCAGTATTCAGTATTAAAGGGTCCGAAAAAAATTCAGCATGCTCTAAAGCGTTTTGATCATGTGACTAACGATAACGTTTCCCACGTGGGACTTCTACATCCTTTTGCAGCTATTTGATGTGATAGCCATCTCAACTCACACAGTTATTTTTAAACACTGCTATAATACAGTGGAGGTAGAAACAACTTTGATTTCCAAGTGAAAGTTTCTAAAGAAACTTCAGAAAATTTAAAGCACACAAAAGTCTTGAGACAATCTTGCTGCAGTAATGACCAGGTGACTACGGTTTCAGAAGACCACACATTTCCTAATAAACCATAATGAAAAGTGCTAGGATTCAATAGTATTGCTTAGACTAAACCAGTGAGTGTCTCTACAACTATAACAGGAGTTTAAAAGTTATTGGAAAAACAAAACAGAAAATTATGCCCTTTTCATAAGCTATTTGAAATACTTCATAGAATTCTCTTAATCTCTCTGGCATACCTTCACAAGCAAACATATCAGGAATATGTTCTCTGAAGAGATTCTCAGCTCAGATATGCCATGTTTCTCTCACAAAAATAATCTGATATGGTGAAAGGTTTCTCAAGATCTCCTCCCAGCAAAAGTAAGTCTAGGCACAATAGCCGTTTGATAGCAGTATTTTTGCTTTTATTTCAGAAGTTTGGTGGGGTTTTTTTGGTTTGTTTTTTGTGTGTTTAGGTGTTGTTCTTTTTTTTTTAAATATACGAGTACAAATTCACTTGTACAAATTACTTCAACTTCAGAGGTATTTCCAGATGCTCAGAGGCTCATATGCACAGAGCTCTGCATAGGATGAGTGCCTTACCATAGGGACTTGCACGGCTTACCCACCAAGTACCACCACACTTCCCGGGAGAACAGAACAGGAACACTTCCAGACTTTAATCACTGAAGAACAGTTGATTAACCCACTGAATCAGTGATAAACACAGGGTCAACAGGGCGATACCTAATCACCCTGTCTATTGTATTAGTGATGGTTTGGTTTTTTTTATTTATTATATATGTGACACCTCTTTAGCCTTTCCAGTACGTTAAGCACTATTTGCCTTCTAACCAGAGCTTACTGCAGATACCAGTGTTTTAATTAAACAGCCCATCCTTCTCCCCTTGCGGCTTTAAAAAAAAAAAAAAATAAAAAAAAAAATAGGGGAGAGAAGGGAATGTGTAAGGGAAGAAAAGTGTGGGGAAAATGTCTAGTCAATTCAAATCCTAACACAGCCATAGGTAAAACCAACCCAAGAATTGTATTTGGGTGTTCCAAAAACAGAGCAAGTGTTAAGGTCTCTGCAAGAGTGACACTGTAGCCTTAAACACACGGTGCTGACTTTGTATTTTCACATACGATCTCTCTTCTCTGGCGAGGACTTTTGACAGAAGTGGAAAAAAAAACATTATAACTATTTACATATTTCACCTGACATACCTGATGTTACGCTAAGAACTCTGCTACTGCAGAGTGAAAAAAAGAATAGTTTACTGAAACCAACACCTGGAGCAAAAAAGTTCAAAATGTTTTCCTACTGTGGACACATTTAGAAACACTGAAAAATTCAGTTTCATTAGAAAGGGGATAAGGCTGCTGCAGTTTTGCATTGCAGTTTCTGAACCTTGAAGCCTCTCCTTCCCACAAAAGGATGCTGCTTCAAAGCTTTTGTGTCTGGGAAATGAAAGCACCAGAGTAATTGCTACAGGATGGGCCGCCAAACTGCCCTGAACAGGCCAGCGTGCCCAGCACCTTGGGCTGTGTTTGATGAGAGGCCTGCAGCTGAACAGATTGGGCCATGCGTGTCCCCGTCCTCACGAGCATAGGAGCCATCTGGAAACAAACAGCTCAATCATGAAAAAGTAAAGATAGCGAGGAAAATTTCAGCTCCCTGATCAAAAAAAACATAGGAGATACTCGCTCATCTCCTTATTACTCCTATCCTAAGCCTCACCAGAGATGCAGGCTTTTCTTTCTCTCCTTCCATAAGTATCCTTTTTAACCACCACATTAAGAGCATCCCCATGGAAAACAAAGAGTCAGTTACGAGAGGCAAGGGCTACTACACCCTTCCGCCGTTGACGCCCTAGTCGGAGGCATCGCAGACCCAGCAGACACGCAGCCTCCCAAGCGCTGCTGAAGAACGCTGTCAGGTCAGCAAGACCCTCCGAGTGCTTGCTCAGATACAACTAAATTTAAGGCCACGGCGTCCTCTCTCTCTCACAGACTACTACTCAAGAGAAACAGCAGCCGGAGGAGGGAGACCAGAGGTTGAAGAGGTGGCCGTCGATAAGCCACACGAACAAGGTGCTACTCAGCTCGGCCAACTTCACTGCAACTCCAGGTCAGCCCACGCCCCGGCCCTCCTGCCAACAGCTACCCAGAGCCAACCCCAGCTGCTCCGAAGTTCACGAGTCCACCCTTAATGAGCCTAATTAATTTACTTACAACGCAATCGGGAGTCAGACTACCTTGAATTCTCCCAATGTTTTCCATAAAGCCAGAGGGAAGAGACGCAACGCTTCCTTCCAGCCTTGCCGCGATCCCAGGACGCCCCTCCAGCCCAGGCACTGCTCAGCACCTCTCCCGGCCAAGGGCAAAGACCTAGCGCCTGCTCCCAGGAGGGCCTGGGGAAAAACCGAAAGGGAAAATACTGCAGAGCAAAATATTCTGATGGAAGATTGACCTGGGATTTTATTATTAAAGGTAGTCCTCAGATAAAGAGTTATAACTGCTAAAAGCTTTCTTCTTTTTAAACACCTTTTTTTAACATGAAGTGATACAGGAACAGAGATCACTGCTCTCATTAGAAGGTGATTTCCTTATTCACTCCCTCCGTTTTCTAATGCACATTTTCCTCTGCTGCTGACAACTTCTGCATTATTTATACAACGGCCAAAGTGTAATTGGCCTCTTTCACATGGGTGAATATCAACATATAGGGGGGGAAGCAGGGCAGGGAGAGAATGCAGATAAGTGACAATTTCCATATTCGTAGAGAAAGCAGTTGTACTCTGACAGCGTGACAGGTTTTAGATGTACTGTTCTGCATTTATATATAGTTGATGTCTAGCTTATAAAGGTTCCTTTAGCTATAAAAACATGTTTAGCTGCTGACTCAAAGGAGGCTAGAAACAAGTGAGAAATTCTCATGACTGAAGGTATCTAAAAGACAACCATTTTGCTGTGACAGAAAAATTCAGTACTCTGAAAAATTATTTCTAGGTCAGTCTAATTTAACTTTACTTTAGACCTAAGATGAAGATACAATTCCTACTGTATACAGCACTGTGAAACCAATAGCCATTTCCCATTTTTTAGAGGAAGAAACTGCATAAGCTTGAAATACACATCCTATTTTACTCTCCGTATTACCGGCTTCTGTTTTATCTTTATAAAGCAGAGTTTTTCCTGTTTTTTTTTTTTCCCCCCACAGCGCTTCATGGAAAAAAAAAAATAATTTACACCCTGAAGCTTTAACATCACAGTGCATTCCCACATAAAGAGATGTGATGCCATGAATTTAAGGGGGTCACACATCACCAGGATCATCTGAGCAGATTTCTACGTACAAATTACACAAGGCTATTTAAACAGATTCTGCACTACAGCTCAGAAAACATGATTTCGTCTCCGTCACAAACCACACCAAAACTATAGCCTTGAAGTACATCAAGGTGGAAGAGGGGAACGGGTGTGTGCAGGGAGGCGAGCAAGGAAGCACGAAGCTAACCCCCAAAAGCACTGCACCCCTTCAGGTCCAAAACTTACTGTAGTTCAGAGGGGGAAAACACACACTCTAACACCACCTGAGCTGCTGCTTGTCTTCTCTCCTCGGAGAGCTTTGCTGAGCAGAGGAGAGGCAACGCGACAAGCCTTCCTGTACTTTGCCAAGCCTGATCATTCCCATCGCTACCATTTGTGCGGACCTGCTTGGTTCCCTGCACACTTCAGGCAAGATCCAAAGCCTGGAGAAGCCGATAGCACTCTCCGTATCAGATTTAGTATTCAGGCTTCAGGAAACGCTGCACCTCTTAGACTGCTGTGATTCACAGTAACGTAAGGTGCCTCCTTTCCTGCAAGCCCACTTCTACCAGCGCAGACTGGACAAGACCAACTTCAACAAACGGCCCATAACCACGAATAATATTGTCACCCCCAATACAACAGACCTTTATCTACAGTTTTACTGACAAGATGTCCATCTTTCTGTGGAGCTGATAGTAAAGTTTTCATTACTATTAAGATCTCTACTTCATGATATAAAGTTTATTCTTTCCTGACAGCACTGCACAGATTCTGCAGACAGACAAATTTGCTATTCTGTACAGCAAGACATTTATCTCCAAATATTCTTTTTAAACCTAGACTCCTGCACAAAGTTACAGCACTACTGCGGCTGACATACTCCCATGAATCACATACAGTAATAGTAACTGCAGTAAAACAAACAATTTGAGCTGGATTTTAATTGCGTACTTCCAAATACACCACCACCCCCCTTTGGACCAGTTACTTTTTTTTTTTTATTTGCAACTGTTAAAAGCAATTTTAAGCAGTCACCACACACTAGTTTTAGACATAGACCTAATTCTTCCCTTCATAGAAAAGATGGTATTGTGATTAGCACTATTAATTTGCATTCAGAAAACCTGGGTTCAGTTTTCAGCCTTAGCCACAGGCTCCCCAGTAAGGCCTTAGGCACATCACTTAAGAGTCAAGTGTCCCATGTCAGGTGTCTAAAAATGAGCTGATTAAGTCTCACCTAGTGACCCTAGACTTCTTACAGTCACTGGAAAGGAACATATATCTCCAGAGAACAGTCAGTCTCACACCGAGACAGATGCCTAAGGTAGGTCAAATGATTCACCTTCTGAGGGTATTTAAAGTTAAATTAGATGAATCCCATCCTTAATCTCCCTCTGCCATTGACCCCCATCTGTCATATGGGATCTATGTTTCACCACATCAATAGGACACTACTTTGATTGGCTCCTACACAATATAAATGACCACTTGATGTGTACAGACTTGCACACTTCACAAAAAGCTAATCCGAAAATGCTCACCTGAAATCTTCAGGTCGACCTTCAAGACAGGCTGCCTGGGCAGTTACGGTTTCGGCTTTCAATTTGGTTTGCCCGTTTACACTATCATATACCAGAGTAAGACCAGATGTTCTCCTGTATCAACTTCTCGTTGAAAGGGGGAGCAGAAATCTCCAATAATTATACCAGCCTACGGACAGATAAACTGGCTCCTGTATTGGGAAAGCTGATGTAGCAGAACTTTGCTAATTCCTCTACCATAGAAACCTTTAGAAATTGCTTTCTGGCATGAAGCAGCTAGTCTCTTAAACTAGTTCCAGCTCCAGTAATACTTGTCTCCTTTATGCCAAATAAATTCCCTCCTGGCCACACAAGGCTAAAATTCAGGCGCTCTGCACCATCCCACCTGAAAATAATTCAAACCCCAGTTGTGAGCATGGCATCGTGCATACAATAGCTTTCTTCAGCAGCAAGCGAAACAGTTTACCCAGTTTTCAACTGGAAAGTGGCAAATCAGATTACTGGGAAATGGCAAACTTTTTTCTATTTAAAACTGATAAATTCATAAGTTATACCAGGATGAAGGCAAAGAAGTTGTAAAGAGTAACTCAGCATAGTTTCTAGTTAGAGCTCTAAAACAAGTTTCCAAGTCCCCTAGTACTATGACCAGTACAGCCTTAATGACCAGCAAAATACACTCATACCTAGCGGAGTGCCTAACAGACAAATGTTCACGTTTTCAAGTATGAAGTTTCCATGATACACTGAAAATCCCTTTGAAGAAGGTTGATATGGTTACAGCAATGAATTGTTTATCTCTGGGGGCCTTAAATAATGGCACTTTTTCAACGTTTGGGCTAATTATTATTTGTTTTGCAAAACAGCCCACATCCCCAGTCAAAGATCTGGATCCTATTATGTTAGGCACAGTATAAACACATTACAAGATATGTCAGGCCCTGCTCTAAAGAGGCTGCAGAGCAAACACTGCTTCTCACAAACATGAAGCAGCTCTTGATGAAACAGCTGTCACCAGTTACAACCCACATTTGGAATTCACCACGTTAACGGAGGATGTGGAAAGGCGAGCCATCACCCCCATATCTTTTCCTTTATTCTAGACCAAAAAAAAAAAAAAAAAAAGAGAAACTTGCCCACCACACATTAGGATGTTTGCCAAAAAAAGTAAAATACTGCTTTTGATTTTTCCCGTGTGTCCAGGCAAGCAAGCAGCCTAGAAAAACAAAATAGGCTTAAAAGTCTAACTAGCTATTCTAAGTGATGGTGACAATAAATGACTTTTTATGCAGCCTTCCAAGTCATCTATAGGTGATTTGAAGGACACAAAAAAAAAAATTCTAAATTTCTGGGATCTAATTCAGCTCATCTAATAAAAGGAAATGATTCACTGAGAAATACATTAACAAGAATTCTGGTCTAACTGAGCCAGAATTGGATGTACAATATCAGGCTAAGTCCAATGGAAAAAGCAATGTGGCCTGAAGCAGTTGCTTTGTAAGAGGAAACAAGATTTCAGCACGTGTCTGTTTCAGGCTCGCTCTGTGCGCCTTATCTAGGAGAAAAAAAACATGTATTTATACTGCTAAAACTGATAGCTGTTGTACATGCTGTGACTGTATCCACATTTGCAAGGATACTGGCCCCTATGGTGAATATACTTACTGCACGTTAGTCTTGGAGACTAACTTGCTGCGACTAACCAGCTAACGTTGGTTCCATCTCTGCTATGCAGTGTTTATGCACGTCATCTTCTTTATCTTTGCACCAACACGTACAGAATTTTTGACCATCACTGAACAACACACAGCCCCTCCACTCGCACATGTCACTGCTAAGCCCATTACCTTTAGTTCCTCCCAGTCCTACTACAATTTCACATACATACAGAAAACTCATACACCCAGTAATAATGGGGCAATAGCTGTAAGCTACAATGAACTTGAGTAATCACAATCAATAAACTTGCTGATGGTCTTTAAGAGTGAGACAGTTTCAGTACATTCCCCTACTCTTTTTTTTAACAAGTATTACAGCAGGAGATAATCACTAAGCACAGCTCTACATTATTTACAATACACCTCAAACTTTGTATTTAGAATTTATTCAATACAATTATCTCTAAGCCCAACTGAAGCAACTACCTTTAAGTATCTTACCAGCACTACCACTATAAGTAGGACAGGCTGAGCTAGTATTTTTCACCATTTAAAGATAAGTTCTTATATTACCTCATCAGCATAACTCCTAAACTATTCAGAATCACCAATACATTTATCCCAAAAGGACCCCCATGAAATAGCCAATATTTGGCCTAACGGAAGAAAAAACTTTTAACAATTTGTTAACAATCTGAGTACGTCTTCCACTAGGCTCAGTACTCACTACATCCACCTATGGCCTTCTATCCACCCTTGTGTTCATCCTTTCAAATATACATGTTCACCTACTTAAAACATCTAAAGCCAACACTGCAAACTATGCTAAGAGGTTGGGTTTTCACCTCCCCAGAAGAGATTACTTTTCTTCATCACAAAAAAGGTCACAGAACTGAGTGGGAGAAGGCAGTAACACCACAGAGTAAGGCATGCCAGGTGATAACCCCTTCCAGCAAATAATTTAGCTTTACTCTGTGAAATCAGTTAACACCACTGAACTTGTAAATTGTTTTAAAAGTAGCTGAAGAGCGGGGCCTTTCTAAGAGCCACATTCCAACTCAAAGCAAACCCAGTTTCATGTTAATACTAAAAGGAAATTCAAACAAAAAAAAGCTGTAACCAGAGTAATATTGACAAGTTCCATTGAAATTGTGCCAATTACTCTTCCTTTCACCTATATGCAATACATCCATTCTGGAATCCTGTTGATGGTTACAGATATCTATGAGCTATCTGGAAAGGCAGAAGAAGGTTTGGGCTTTAGGGATACATCTGAATCTTTCAGTAAGAGTGTAGACGGTCTCTACTATGCCTGCAGAAGTCTGGTTTGTCACTTTTAATGCACATTTGGCTGGTTGTTGCTTTAGAAGCCAACTGACACTACATAGATAAACAGTATTCAGTTCAAAAGTCTAAGTTCTAGCTCCTTGATATTGAGATAAAATATTTATTACTATTACTCTTCTTCTAAAAGGCTGTTTTTTCATAGCGAGTTTTATGCCTTGCTCACCTGTAACAACACAGAACTTCCATCAATATTTATAAAGAATAATTTATTCTACAGTAAACAGCTCAATTATTAGCCAGTGTACAATTTGTAAAGCCAATATTTGCATATCAAATATTAAAGCAGGTCCACGTCATTATTAAAAGTGGACATACATTTTGAAAATGACAAATGCAAGAAGAGAGCTTTGTCCCAGATGATTTTACTTGAAATTTTCACTTTTAGCATTTTCTCAGCAAGCTAAAAGAGCGCTAAATACACATTAATACAGAAAACAAACATTTCAATCCTATTACGTAGGATTTATAAAAATAAAACAAATATACAAGCTAAAAGCAGGGAAGGCCTTACGCAGCTACAGCAGATCATGAAGAAGCAACCGACCTCCGTCAAGGTCACATGGATATTTCCTGGTGTTTCTCTGCTCTAACTAGCAGCTGAGTAAGCCAACAAAGCAAGCTGAATCTGAAGAGCAAGTGCAAGGTAACTCCCTGTCACTAGTACATGAAAAACAACTATGGTGAAATTAATACTACGGGAGAGATAAAAAGGCATCGACTGTGAGACTTTTCCTGAGGAAATATTAGTATGTCCCAGATACAGTTATCAAATGCTACAGTTTAACAAACACATCTTTAATTAAACACTTGGGCTGTTAGATAAAGAGGTAAACTTTAATTTCAGGATCCAGAAATCCTGCAATTCAGCCACCACCCCACCCAGTCAAAAACGTGTTTGTCCTCCACCCTCGCCTGGACTGCTGCTCAAGGACATACCTTTGGCAATTCGGTGGGAGGACACTCAAAGGTAACTCTTACGTGCCGCTTCAGTAGAGCCGTACCCCTCCCGTAAGAGGCACCTGTTGTGTTACCAACACCACCAATTAGCCATCCACGGCCTGACACATGGAAAGAGGACACGGAAGATTCTCAAAGCAGATTCACGATGCTCACAGGCACAACGATTGCCACCTGCAAGGCCAGCTCCGGAACGGGTTTGGCAGAACACAGTCCTTCAGGTAACACCTGACTGATGGGCATCTGCAAACTCATTAAGGCCTATTTACAGAAGCCCAGGCCAGACTGATGGGACACATGATATTGGTCCTCCCACATTCGGAAGAGTAACAGGCATTCTCTTTTTAAACAGATTTCCTATTAATAAGCACAATTTATAGTTTTAGGGCACAACAGAGGAACAAAATAAACGGAAAGAACAGCAACCTGTTTCAGTGGGCTTTAAATCAGGTCTCAAAGATCAACAGCAGTTAGATAAACAAGCAGAAATTTCTTGTCAGTAAGGCGGGACAAAATAGGATTATAACATACAAGGGCAGCTTAAGAGAAGTTCAGAGAGAACCTCTTGACACTACGTGAATAACATGTCACAACACCTTTTACGAAAAAATACGGTTTAATCCAAGAGACACAATAGGAGTTAATGGCAGCAAGTTCAACGGGTTGGTGATTTTAAGGCCAGAAGGACAGCTGATTATCTACCCTGTTCTCATGGATTAACACAAACGAGAAATCCAACCATCTCTACACCAAAACTAGATCTTGTACCTGCTCTAGTTGAAAGGAAATACTGATCTAGAGACTTTAAGTAGAAGGGTATCATCCCCTCAGTAAGCCAGCCCATACACTTGCTACTCTGATAAGACAAAAAACTCATACCTTATTTCTAGTCTGAGCTCTTGTAGCTTGCATGCCTGACCAAGCTGCTGCGTGAACTTTTATGTACTAGAGCACAATTTAATACCAGTATTTTCACTGTGGGGGAATCAAGGAAGCTCTTGGCATATACAGCTTTCCAAAAAGAACGGTAACTTTTAGGAGTCTCATTAAGAAGCAGATTTGGCATATCTCAAACGACACAACTCTTGGGTCCCTTCTCCAAAATAATTCCACTCATCCAGCATCCTTTTTGAAGTTGGGCACCTTTCCTACTCGCAGCACTTCAGTGTTTACAGCTGCATATGGCTTCTCTGCTCTTTAAATCAACGACAGATGATGTTCCCTGGATGTAATCCCCAAGTCTTTTCTCAAAGCCATTCTTTTAGGGGAAATGGCTTTTTTTTTTTTTTTTTTTTACTGGAAGCAGGCAAAAATATTACAGTTCACTTTGCTAAAACACCAATTAAGATGTAGTAGGATGAGAAACCAAATTAAATCAGTCTATAATAGCACTTTTCCCAACTTTATTTATTAAAATTGGCACCAAAAATCAGAATTCTTCTCATAAATATGGATTTTCTATTTTATTCCAGATCATTGTTAAAGGTAATGAATAGAGTTGGAATAATGGAAATGGTGATTCCCCATACACTATCTCTTCTGCAATCTATTAAGTAAAAAAATTTTAAATTTGTTCACACGGAAAATGATGCCTTCCTACAGTACTACTTTCAATCAGAACATCACCCTAAGCTAAATTAAATGCCTTACTGAAGTCAAAACACAAAGCTTACAGTTTCAGCAAGAAACAGAAACAGTTCTTTTTTAATAAAAAAATACTTTCAAAACTATTTTTATTAGTATGTATTACACTATCAATCTTTAACCCTCAACTATTCGCCAACAGATTGTCTTCTATCAAAACACCATTGTCACCAACCTCCCCTTGAGTTACCACATTTAGCCTTAAAAATATAATTTAAGAAAACCCCCACTCTCTAATTGTAATTGTCACATTCTTCTAAGAATTCCTCCCAACGCTAAGATTTGATAATAGAAATCAAATAGAAACATATGATTATAGAGAAATACTCTCCACAGCTTTGGAAAGAAGTTAAAAAAATATATAATTATTATTAATTAAAACTACAAGTAGTCATTAAGTGTTATAAATAAGAAGAATTAGGTCTAATGTTCACCTGTCAATATGTACACATTTTCTAGAAAAAGTATTACTGTTAGAGACAGGGTCCTGAACTAAATAAACCATTTGTCAAGGAACCTTTATTTCCACAGTGCCTTCTACAAAAGCACTCCAATTATTTTCAACTGCCATATCTACATGGTTACGTGGAGATGAGGGAGTTTGCAGGCAATCTTGTCTCCGAGCCAAGCTGCGTAATGGTTACCAGCTTTCCCGTATCGCAACTGCTACACTGATTTTCAACCACACATAGAAAAAACAACACCCCTAAGATAAAGGTACAAAACAGAACCTGTAAATGGGTTTTTAATCAATTTCATTAAATCCTCACTGAGCAGCTTTGAGGCATGTATCCTCATATACTTGAGGCACTGTACTACCTAGTCACTACAACCATGGCTACGTTATTAAAACTACTACAGCACAGTCGGCTACTACAATAAATCCTGAGTAATGCCCAGGAAACTTACAGACAGCATCATTAAAGTAACCAAATTGGTTTTAGCTACTTCTAAATAAAATTTTATTTTCCTGAAATATTAATATCATTATTCAGAGCTGACAAATAACAAATAGTTTGTTTGGATAACTCCTGGTGACACTTTTAAAAATTTGTATGATCTTCCATTTAGAAGAACCAAAGAACGCCACACAGGAGACATTCTAGATTTACTTTGCGTTCCGACACATTTCTCCCGACATCTTTAGGGATGGCTCAAAAAGAAAAGCGGCGTCCTGAGCTGGCAAACCTCCGAGAACTTAAAAGATGGCAACGTCACTCCCTCTCGGATGGAAAAGCAGCAGCGTTCAGAGCCTGCTGTTTCGGGGAAATACCCTCCAGGCTAACAGTGATAAGAAAACAGGTTAAGAAAAATAATCAACTCTCTCATAAGCATTTATAGTAAACGGAAGACCCATGAAGTGCTACTCATTAAGCCACTCGGCAGAAAACAATAGAGAAGAAAAGCCAGACTCAAAAACATTCCGGTTAGACATTTGTCAGAAGTAATACTTACGGAGACATTTTTATTACAGCTCCTATCTAGCTTTTGGTCACTACATGCCTCAGGGGAAAAAAAAAAAAAATAAATTTTTTTTTGTTTCCTATTAAAACCAGCCAACTTTTTCCACACGCTGCTTGTACAAATCGCTCTGCTAGTCCGCATAGTCCCTGAAAGAGATTGCCTGTAGCCTGCTCTTATCCTCTCACTAGAAGAAACCATGAAGAGCCCTTGTCAGTTGTCCCCCTCCTAAGGCATTCTGCTTTGGTATCTGGTATTTCTGTAAAAGATATAACAGTATAAACCAGCATTTCCTAATCCCCCCCTCTTACTGAGGTGTATTAGGAAGGAGTAAAGCCTACTCTAGCAAAGACGACATTTGTACATATCAATCCTGAAAATATTTGTTAACATAATGCTTTGTTTATTTGGTCTGGCAAATGCTTTTATTTTAACCTCAAGTATCTTTAGTAAATGTCAGCAACAAACACAAATTCATAGTTGGCTAACAAGCCTCCCTTATGTGTATTTCTAATTAAGCTTCTTCCTAGATACTGAGTAATGTTTAAAACAAACATTCTATAGAGAATCAAAGTAAATCGAACGATGAAGTATCTCTCTTTGTGAAACTGCACATTTAAATGGGCATCACCAGCAGAGGGAAGGAGATCATGGTATCCATGAGTAATAATTCCTCCATGCTTTTCTTCTGGATATGCAGAAATATTTTCTTGTCCTTTTCAATTATATTACAAACTTTGATGTCTCTTCCACAGCAGGTAATATGAGGTTGTGCACTCTTTATTCGGAACGCAGTTCGCGTTAAGAGTTTATCTGTGTGTTTAAATGTGTATATAAACATAAAACCACACAGATTCACACAGAAGTATTTTTAAAATTGTAATCGGACTGCTGAACGGACAAGAAAAGACTGTGATATACTAAATAAGAGCATCATTTTCATGTGAGGAAACATCAATTAACCGAGTTCTGTACAGCTGAGTGGTTTAAAAACTTCTGCCAAGACTCTAAGCTGCTCCTTTTTACTTATTACAGCCAACCCTGCCAAAAGACCATAAAAATTGATTTTATGTTTCTGGTCTCTCTATGCTAGCCGGAAAAATATAGATTTCCTGCCCCCCACCCCCGTTTCTGACAAACAGAACCTTCCCTTATCTCACACCTTCTCAACTACCATGCTAACCGATGCTGAACATCTTCTGGGCTCTTATATCTGATTTAATTTATGCTTAAGGTAAGAGAACATTTCAGACTGTTAAATCAAACACTGCTTTGTATCTATGGTTTTAAAGGGCTTCTTGCCCATCAGCGTTACAGAGGAGGCTATATCCCACTTGCGCTGCTATGGCATATGTGGTAAACGATTATTTTTCACATTTGCTCTGGGGAAGTGTTAGAGCTGCACTGTTAGTCTGTGAGCTACCTCTTTAAATTCCAGTATCAATCCTTAAAATGGATTTAGCATCTTTTGCATCAAACATTAATAAGGCTCACTTAGGCACTCTTAATGTGAAGGAAAATTGGGCTTGTATGAAATGGCTACACTGGAACATTTCATGCTTTTGCAAGTGCAGGGGTATGATTATTTCCTACAGTATGTCATTATCTTCTGCCCTGTGGTTCTTTTTTAAATTATCTCTTCTCACTCAAGCTGCCTACACTAAGTTTTTAAGCTATATAGTTTCAATTTATGAATTGCATGCATGCAAATTTTAAGCAACTATACCACAAGCCAAGTAATAGACCACATTAAAGTATATTCCCCACAGACACTACTAATAGAACTACTATTCCAAAAAGCTTGGAAGATACATATTCGACTCTTAAGACATAAAATCAGGTCATTTGTTGCCAAGACAGACAAGAAAATACTATTCTAGACACACGTGGAATCTCCTTACGCTTTTCCCGATCAGGTTTATTTAAGCATGGCAGGAGATGTCATTTCATATCCTCACAAAGCAAATTAGTTTGCTGCCTACTTGTCCTTGTACCCAAACGCTCTCCCTCCGCTTTTCAGGGTCACTCCTAAAACAATTGCTCATCTGTAACTGTAGATGTCAACCCACCAGGGACAGGAGTCTCCCCTTGGGTCTACAACTATCGTCTTCTGTTTCTTAGGACGAAGTAACTCTCTCAGACAATAAAGCAGTTTAAACAGCACGTAGTAGATTAACACACAACAGGGATGGCACACTGCGTAGCCGCTCAGAGGATCAATATTGCCATTGCTCATTAGTAGTCTAGTTGTGGTCTACAGCACGTATGTGTATCTGAAATTACTCTACTGACCTTTGTACAGAAAATATTATTTCAGAGACAGTGAAATATTATGGCACTACAGCATTTTGCATTGAGTTTACAAGGTAATAAACACAGGGCTGCTTCTTCTTCGCCTGCAAATGGCTATTAAATAAGGAAAATAAGACTCGACATCCCCCGGACAATCAAAAGAAATGATTTATTTGGATGCTAACATCTGTCTCGAGATTGTGGCCAAGTGCTTTTCTGTGCTCATTTAGGACTCCACTTGGAAAGCTTTTCAGTTACATTTACCTAGAGATTTCTCTCTACCACTTCCCATCTGACAGAAATCACTCAGCTGGGTCTGATGAATAATAGCAAAAGGCAGCTTGTATTGGAGATGATTGAATTACAGATTGTTGAAAGTGCCATCAAAGGCTCATTCCAATGACTACATTTAATTTACTTCCTATACTGACTACCAGAAGCCGGTAGTCGTTTGATCTCTTCATTTCAAAAGACTGGAAACAAAAGAAATACGAGCATTCTTTGCCACTTTCTCACTACGCTACCTAGTCGAGTTCGATAGGCGAAATTTAACTTTTCAACAGAGCGCCGATCGCCTGCCCGCACGGCGGGCGCCTACGAACCGGGCGGTAACACGCCCGAAAGCCCAGCAAGGCGAGCGGGCTTCACGACGACGAAGGAAATCGCGTCCGAGGGCGCAAAATGAAACGGCACGGGAAGACAAGACGTTCCCTTGACAGCCTGCCTAAGTAATGGAGGAAAGGCTCTTCGTTAATTGATACACAAACGAGGAGCTGCTGCCCGGCGGGGGTGGGGGGCGGGCAGCGCTCGGGGCCGGCACACCGGCGTGACCCACCGCCCCCAGCCGGGGCGGCCGCCGGGACAGACCACCCCGCCCAGGGCGGGGGGGGGCACCGCGGCGGCGGCAGGTGAAACAAGTTGGCCCGGCAGCCGCCTCGGCGCCGC
>JAVKLA010000062.1:6176791-6205813 GCA_034782735.1 Sagittarius serpentarius | reverse complement strand
GCTCGGGGTACTTTGCGCCAGCCCGCGGTGCGCGCGGCCCCCCCACCCCCCCACCCCCCCCACGGCGGCGGGCCCTTGGGCAGCGCGGCCCGGGCAGTCGCGACTGAGCGGTGAGTCGTAACTGGCGTCTGTGGCTTAGGCGAGAGCAGACCGTGTCGCGTGTTCAGGTAAGGACATGCAAGGGTTAACTTAATTCCCTTGATCCATCCACTCTGAACGGGAGCTTTGATTAACATTGGTCTGCAAAATGTAACTGTAACAAATTCAATTAAGGGAAGCACATTTCTTCAACTTTTAATTAGATCTACCCTATTTGTCTAATGTTTAATATAACATAAAAAGCTGCTCAGGTTCCAGAGGGAAATGGAAATAGATTTAGATGTAAGCTTAGCTTTTAAAAACACAACGGACTAAAGTTCTTTGTTCCTCAGCATATATTATTGTGGCATCTATACCCTCAAAGGCACAGGAGGAACACATAATTTTATCTACGAAATTGTAAAAATAATAGTGCGGTACTTATGTAAGAGTTTCCCTTTAACTGGTTAAACCGAACATACAGCTTCTAGCCCAGATTTGATGCACAGTAGTACAGGATCCTGCTGAATTACAGTTGTCGTAAGGAAGTAGTCTTGTATTCCACAACCATTCAGTTGGTTTCACTTAGTACACGAGAGTGAAAGTTACCTAAATTACATCTTAATATGATAAACAGCAAATGTTGGCAAAGAGAGGAGCCCCTATGCCATCGTTAGCAGGTAACTGAGCAAGTCGAGAAGCTCCCAGGCACATCTCAGAAGAGACTCACTGTGCCTTCCACCGAACATCGTCCTGCCGTTCCCCACCCATACTTTTGTGCTGGGATTTGCCTCTAAAAATCACAGCCCTTTTCCAGTTCGGTTCAAATACACATTTTCTGATGGCGTCAGTTCTTAGGTCTGTCAGTCATAATATGAGTTCTTCTTGTATGGGCACCTTAGCTCGTGAGAGGGAAAAGGGAAAAGGAAAGCAAATATCAGCTCTTACTGAGGTACGGAAAGGAGGAGCCACCATAATTTAAATTGCATATGCAGAAATGGTCACCTATGCCCAGATTACCCTGTATGATTTAAAAACGTGGCTGTTTTCTCTCTCCCAATGCAATAGATATCAAGGACTGTTTTCTGTAGCATCATTTATCAGGTCAGTTAAAAAACCTACACATTTCAATGCTAATAATTATGAGGACTTGACGCTGTGTTCCTAACAGCCACACAGCCAGAAGTCTGTGGGAGTCTGGCATTTGCAAGGCATGACACATCATACCCTGTCTTAGTATTGGAGCAAAGACAAGAAACATCATTTAAGCCCAATCGCCCTCTCTTAGTGTGTAGACAGTAAGGAACAGAAATGGTATCTAGCAGTAGCCCTGAAGTGCATACCATCACTTTCTCGCTCTCTGACTGTGGTAGTCCATACATGATTGTTCTGCTTGATTAAAAAAATAAATAAAAGGGCAGGTGTGGTAGGGGCTGGGAGGGTGGTGGGAGAGATTTCACCTAATCTTTTCAGAGCTTGGTAGTTTGCAATGGAGAAATTGCTGCAAAAGTTGACCCAGACTGGCCAAAGGGCTATTCCATACCATGGGATGTCGTGCCCACTATAGAAACTGGGGGAGTTGGCCTGAGGGGGATCGCTGCTCAGGAGCTAACTGGGCATCGATCGGCGATTGGTGAGCAATTGCACTGTGCATCACTTGCTTTGTGTATCCAAATCCTTTTATTACTATTGTCCCTTTACTGTTGTTAGTAGCGTCATTGTTAGTTTCTTCCTTTCTGTCCTATTAAACTGTTCTTATCTCAACCCACGAGCTTTACTCTTTTCCGATTCTCTCCCCCATCCTACTGTGGGGGGGGGAGCGAGTGAGCGGCTGCGTGGGGCTGAGTTGCTGGCGGGGGTTAAACCACGACACCTATCATGAGAAAAAAAGAACATGGAAATCTAGAAGGAATGATGTTCTAAAGCCAAGACCTGTTTTGTTTTGGGTGTTTTTAATGTGCGTTAGTGCATCAAAAGAGAATTTTAAAGTGTCTACTATTCAGAAGTTCCATCAGGAATCCTACTAAGTACAAATGATGAACTAGACTCTGTTATATCCTTCATATCCCTTGTTTTTATTTTAGACTTTGACTGAGCTAGAGGTACAGGAACAACTGGGAAGAATCTGCATAAAAAAGCAAGACCAGAAATGATGCAATGTTTGTCTTTGCCATTTTTATTTTTTACTGTCTATATACTTGGACTTCATGATAAAACCTCAAGATTAGAAAGCAATATGAGCCATAAAAACTAGGTTTTGAAAGTAAAAGACTCCTGCTTGCTCCATAAAGAAGGAGAAAGCCTGGGCCAAAGCCAATGAAACCAAAATATTCTCAGGCCTGTCTTGGCAAGTTTTATGGCATATAAAGAGCAGAATACTAGAATGACAGTCACTGAACTGAGCAAATTCAGGAGCAACAGCAGTTGTAGCACATCAAAAACAGCAATCAGGGCTCTGGCTTTGGGCCCAAGCTGCCATCGGTTTTCTTTTGTACGTCAGCCTTTGTGCGAACAAATATCACAACCGCCACAATTAAAAGTGCAAGAGGGGAAGTCAGGCAAATCGTGAGGGCAAATCAGTGGCAGGTGAATGAGTAAATGATACTGGTGGCATGTTAATTTACTTACCAGGCAGAGTTTAGAACTGTATACGAATAAGGACTGAACTGCGACTGTCGTGATGAAATTATTCACTGACCTTGTGTTGCACAAGATCGCGGGTACCTATTTTTAACAGAAAGATTCCTTTACTTTGTTCTTCATTGTCATGTTATTTTATTCCTATTTTTCCTTTGTTTTGGTCTTTCCTATCCTCAAGTTTTTCATTTTGAGAGTAGTTTGTATGCCTGAAGACAAAGGAATTGGCTTTTGCTTAGGGAGATCGGAGAAATGAAGTTCCAATTGCATGAGTTCGAGCACATGTTTCTGAAACTTCTTTTAACAAATGAAACACCTGCTCTCGATTATTTTTTTCCCAGTTGACTGGGAATCCAAGGGCTGGTACGTACAGCTGAAAATTAAAAACTTGGAATTCCATTTTAGGGCACTGTCATCCCACCCTTGATTTGGTGGGACTCGTTTCCACAGTATATACCAGGTGATGATGATGATGTATATAGAAGGCACATTCTTAGTCAGGAAGCCAAGCCCGCGTCAGGAGAACATGAAAGACATGAAAGCAAAGTGAGAAAGCTAAGTCCTGAAAGTGAGGATTAACCTTCAGTAGAATGAATACATACTGGAGTAACTATTCAGCTGTACACAACTAATAAAAGCGTCATAGGTAGTAAGTCTTTGAAGATGATTTTTGGAGCAATGTGTGAGATTGTGGGTTGGATAGAGGGAGTGGAGAACAAGTGTTGGGGTTTTGTTTTGGTTTTAATTCTAGCTAAAAATCCAAGGGTGAAATCAAAGAACTTGTTAGTCCGCTGATTGGTGTTTATCTCAATGTGTCATTTGATTTCATTGTTTTCTTGTGTTTGATCTGTACATTGCTGCTGCTGCTTCTTCTACATTGTTAAGGCAGAGATGGGTCTCTCTTACTCTGCATTTGTGTAGCAGCTGACACAGAGAGCTACTGCTCTCTGCCCAGGGCTCCTGGACACTGTGGCAGCATAAATGAAAATGAAATAGGAAATACTCTCTTACGAGGGAGTGTTCAAGTGTAGTCAAACCAACCTGTATCTGCTTCGCACAGATGTCAGCTGTGTAATGCAAGGACGGATCTGAGTCAGTGTCGGTCGGTTCCCCTGTAGATGGTGCCCCTAGTTCAGGGATTCTCTTTTGGGTGGCCAACTCTGCATCCCTGCTCCTCCTCCCTGCTTTGAAAATCAGTTTTCACCAAAGTGGTGCTCAGGGTGGTACTCCAGAAAAAATGCTTTTTTGGTGCGGGCAGAATGAACTGGACTGAAGTCTTCGGTTTCTTTTTAGGCAGAATCTACTATATAAAATGACAGACGACTGAACGGTTAGCTTCCCGAGCGCCCAGATATTATCAGTCTCCAATCTTACCGTATGGTGGTAGACATTATGGCTTCCCCCGTGTAAAATTTCTAATCACTGGTGAGCATATGCATCATATGGATGACTGTGTAATAAAAAGAACGGGACGTGGGATTTCTAATTTAATTTTGTGGAGCTGACCTTCACAAAGTGCGAGGAAGAGCTACGTAATGGCAGTCAGTGTTACCTCTGAGGAGAGGGTCGAGACTTAAGCAAGGTCTTTTCAAACGGATACGCATGATTGTCACAGTGTGCATAAGGGAGGACATTCCGTTGTCTCCGGTACAAAACAGGGATAACTCCATTTGGAAAGACTCGAATGAATTGCCTGTTAAGTGCAAAATATGTTTATATTCACACCAACCGGAGAGTGGAGTGAGGGTGAATAATGTACATGTTAGAATATAGCACTGAAATGTAGGCAAAGCCTCATGGCTTCAGGCTTCCTGAATTTCACGTCTCTAATTTGACATCTCCGCAACACCTTCCCCATGCAGCAGACGTATAACAAAGATGCCCCAGAAAGCCGGCCCAGCCACGAAGCGTGGCACGTTCTACCATCTAACTGTGCAGGGTAGGCCAAGAACATCTGTGTGAACTAAAAATGGGATAGAGTTACTAGGGTAAAAATCTAGTTAATGTATTTTAAATTTCAGAAAATACTTCTGAATATCAGTAGCCTGGCAAATATTTCTCAAGGGAGTTTGTTTTCATTTAGCTCACACTGTCATTTCATCCAAAGGCCCAGTGAAATTACCCTAGTATTTATATTCAAAATGCCAAACCAGAAAAGTGTCAGGATTATTTTTTTTTTTACAGTAGTCACCATTTCATAATAATTTCTGTCCTTTTTTTAAAATGTATTTACTTCTTTTACAGAAATGCAGTCCGTGTACAGTTCGGATGTTTAGACTACTGTTGGGCTTTAAAGCTTGCAAAACACATGGCTAAATGAACTAGAAATTATATATCATTAATATAATAAGGAGAAAAGAATTTTTAATTTTTTATTTCTTCACAGCTATGTTTTAGCCAGCCTGCAATGCGATAAACTAGTTACCTCTGGCCTCTGGAAATTCTGTCTGTCAGCAGCACCATTTTGTTTGCAAACTAAAAGGCTTGTTTTGTTTACCACAATGCTTTTTCTATAGCATGTGCCATAGCCTTCAAATTATATAAGAAGGGAATAGAGCTCTCCGACTCTAACAGTGTTGTTAAGATGATAAGGTCAATGGTAATGCCTCTTCTGCGAACCGTGATAGATATTTATCCAAGTCAAAGCTGAATTTTTAATCATGACAGTATGTTAGTGTAAAAAAAGGCCTTTCTTGTTTTTAAAAAACTTAGGCAAAGAAAAAAAAAATCCTACCCAGTCAACCTAATTCACCTCACAGTTACACGGGTATAAATCTGTACTAAGACCTGCTGTCTTAAAAGCAGAGTTCCCATGACTGCTATCTTCTATAAATCAAGCTGTCTTAGAGACCTGAAGAAGTTAATGTAGCAATGCAGAATTTTAATTCAATTCTTGAGTTTAAATATGAAGTTTTAAGGGCACAGAGACTCCAGTTGCACACTGGGGACATAGTTTCTTCCTTACTCAGTAGTTCTTAGTCTGGGGCAAGATCATCTTCCCCAGCTGCTCATAAATCTGTGAATAAGAATCTCCACTCACCTTCCTAGTTTTTTGCTTTTGACCTCTTTAGTTGCCAGTCCTCTTACCTTCCTTCTTCTCCGTCCTTCCTGTTCATCCGGGAATATATTTTGTCATAACGTTGCCAAGCCTCAGTGAGAAATGATATGGACAGTCACAATCGCCCTCTTTAGCCCTGACGTTAGACCTGTTTCTGCAAGAATCAGGATTGGTCCTTTTCTCTTAGGGATGGAGGTAAAGTCTGCAGTCAGAATTATGACTGATGATGACGTACAGTAATAGGTTGTTCCCTGCTGAGGAATGGAAAAATCACTAAATTGTTGGAGTTTTTTTAATTCTTGTTTGTATGGGAACAGAAGTAGGTAGTCAGGAGTGTTATTTAATGGACAGAAGAAAAAAATAGAAAATAAAAAGAATAAAAACAGACTAAAAAGCAATTTAGGACGGAGATAATAAAGTATGAAGATTCTCATCACTAGAAGCTCATCTTTGCCGACACTGAAATCAGACGAAGAGCTTGCTAGCTTAAGCTCAGTAATTTGATCCTAGGGAAAAGTTCAGCCCACAGGAGTGTTTGGTACTAATTAGTTTAAGGATTTTGGCCGATGTCTTCTTGTCCTTAAGCGTGGATTTTCAAAGAAATGGTGATTTCATATGGTCTTTGATGTTGGAACTCTGAATTAAAATGTTCTTTCTAAAGATGAGAGCCTAGATTAAGTTATTCTGAGACTTACAGCGGACTCCTTCATGCCTTAACTTTCTTCCTTCTGCTGGTATCTGTGACCCACACTTTCCCCACCATAATCACAGAAAGGCATTATCATGATTATTCCTTCATAAATACGAAGGTATCTGCAGAATAACCTCAGGGATTTATTAGAGCAACAGTCATTCCTCCTAAGTTTAAAAAGGCCTGTTCAATGCTAAGGTTTTTTATTAACTTAGTCTTCAGTGCGGCTTTCCCTCTGAAAGTTATTAAGCTTTATCTCTGACCAAATTGATTTTTATTTTTTTTTTAAAGAAACTGGTCATGCCATTTTTGTCTTAGAGGGGCTCATAAAAATGTCCACATTTGACTTTTCCCGGAAGATTTATATTAGTTTTCCTTCCCTTGTACTCTAATTTAAATAGAACTTGTTTGATTTTTCCTGCAGTCACTTTTCCTAAAAGAACCTTGACAGTTTTCTTTGAGGAAAAAAGGTTATTTGGTGAAGTTATTTACAGTTTAATTGCCAGTTTAATTACAATCTGATGTCTCGTTTACTGTGACACACTCTACTCTGCAGGCTGAGCTGTGATAGATTACGGGAGTCACAATGGCAATAGATTCACCTGTGTCTGGAGCTGGGCAGCCCCACGCTGTTGTCAGCAGACCTGCCCTGAAAAACCTCACCGACCCTCTGGTGATGATCAGAACATGAAAAATGTTCTGACCAAACGTATTGTGGCCATTTCAGTGTCGTTGCAGTTTTACACTCCCAGTTTTTGCCACTGACTCGTAGTCCACTGACTTTCTGCCCTGCCGCTATGTTGGTGAACGCATTCAGGAGCTGTCCTAGAAAAGACATCTCATAGTACGAGTACAGAGACTAGCTGATGCTTTTGGCATGTTTTGGCTCTCTTCACCATGGATGCTATCATACCATGTCTGGCCAGCTTATAATCCTCCAAAAGGATCCCAGCAACCTCTGTACCCTTATGGAAGGACCTCTAACCCTCGCTGCCAGACTATGAAGAGCTGTGTTTGTAGTACAGAGAGGATGCATCGAGGTTCTGTTCCTGTTTCTGGTGCTGGTTAGAGAGCTATGTGAGAAGAAAGATTTGATGCATCCAGGCGCTAAATTTCATAGTCATGAAGGTTTGCTGCTAATAACGTGGTCATGGATTTATAAAATAACTTTGGTTGGGAGAGACCTTTAGGGGTCACCTGCTGCAACCACATGCTCAAAGCAGATCCAGATAGAACAGGTTCCTCAGGGCTTTGTTCAGTCAAGTTCTGTGTCTTGAAGGATGAAGGTTCTATAACCGTCTGGGTGGCCCTCCACGGGCCTCGCTCCTCCCTTGACCTGGCTTTTCTCTTCTGATACAGCCAAGGATGTAGTTGGCCTTCTTTGCTCCAATGACACACTGCTGATTCATGTTCGTGATTGAGTCACAGCTATAAATTGAAGAACCAGAAGGCTGTGCATGATCATGCCCATCCATCCTTGATCAGAGCCAGCCAAAAATGGGGCAGATTACCACACCTGCTTCGTGAAATCAGTGGTAGGGAGGCCACAAGCCAGCCTCTGAGGGACCACAACCATCCCTCTTGTATCTCCTAGGGTGGTGATCGGCTGGTGATATGAACATCATTTATGGCTCTGGAAAGCTGGGGAAGCTGTGGAATGCCTGGCGCTGGAGGAGCATAGGGATTGCTCTCAAGCCATTCAGCCGTGGATGATACACAGGAGGTCTGTGTGCCTCTCTGATCTTGACGGAAGATCCTCCTAGCTCAAACGAATGACCAGGAATGACTAAGCTTGAAGGGGTAATGACATCCTTCTTAGATCGGGCGCTTCAGAGGCGTATGCCAAACACTGGGCAAATGTGATTATTCTTGTCCTGAAATTCCCTGTCGTCCTGAACACCTGCTTTCAGCTGTTCCAGGCCTGGAGCGGGATGTTGTTCCCTGGAGAGGGATGTTGTTCCACTAGCTGGAATTAATTTCATTTGTTCAAAGTTGCCAGACAGCAAAAGGTAGGCTGCGCTCAGATGTAGCTATGACCCAGTCTACCCTGGTAGGAGGTTGGGACTTGCTTAACAGATTCTGACCTGGTTCTCCTGGTGGAGGAGTGGAAATGAATGACCGCTCACAGGCAGGATGTCTGCAGAGCAGATTCAGAGTGCCTGTGATGCACTGTGGGCTTTGGGAAGCAGAGAGCACCCCTGTATTTGGGACAATTACAGCATGTCTTTGAAACAGATATTGAGTATCAATAAATGCAAACCAATGGTCTATAATGATCTGTAACTGCCAAGATTTTGTAGTGAGGGGGAACCAATGTGGGACACAATGTGCCTCCTTGATGCATTCCACAGATTGCAGCAATGTGGATGCAGCTGGCGCACACACCTTGGGTGGAAACTTTAGTGTGTGTCAAGGTGCTGCTTCCAAAGACAGTACAGACTTCGTCCACGACTCACCTTTGCAAAGTATATATACTATATATATATATGCAACTCTTGGTGCAGTCCGTGAATCACCTTTGGAAAAAAAAAAGTGGTATATATATATATATATACAACTCCTGATGTAGTTCTAGATTTATACTTGGGCTTTTCACGTTCACTCATATAATCCAATCTTGGAATAGATATCTCAGCAACTTTGCCTTGCTTACTCTTTCTGCCTTCTCATCGTACATTGGAAACTTCCTTTCCAAGCTGTCATGCACAGATTCATACTGAGATGAGAGGATGGTACCTATATTTTCTACAATGAAGTGTCATGCTCTCTATGCTGTCTGATAAGCTTACCTCTACTACAGCAGTAGGAAAGCTAGTATAGTAGTAGGAAAGCTAGTATAGCAGTACTAAAAGTAAAGTAGTAAATTAATATAAAAGTAAAATAAAATATTTTGTAAAATAAAACAAAACCAGTGTAGAAAATAAAATAGTAAATAAAATAGCAAAGCTAGTATAGCAGTAATAGTATAGTATAGGGTATACTATAGCAGTATAGTATAAAGTAAATTAAATAGTAAGGCTAGTATAGCAGTAGTAAAGCTAGTATAGCAGTGAAGAGACTTTTCTCTTGGCATGAGGAACATGCTGTGAGTTTAAAGTTTGTTTTGAAACTGGGGTTTGTGCTGTCTGGAAAAAGATGACAAAGGCTCTTTCTGATATCATTCTTTTTAACTTCAGGGGCTTGCTGGAATACCCTAAAGCAACCTTAAAATATGCAAGTCTTTCACTTTCTAGAACTATGTTTTTAATACAGTTTCAGTAACAGTTCCTTCTATAGTACTTTTGCTCCAGAAAATTGTGTATATTTTTCTAGTTAAAAAATATATCAAATACGTTCTTTCCTGATAGAAAGTAATCTTTGAGTAATCTTTGCCTTCCGATCATATGACTTGAGCCAGAGTTGGAGAGTCGGCTGAAGCAGAATTCTCGTAATAAGCCATAGAGTTGTGACTAATATAATAATCTCTGCAACTCTTGCTGGAACCATTGGCGCTATCTGAGATCGAGTATTATTACTATTCATCATCGATATCCTCTGCCTCAGGGTGTCATTTCTAAGGTGATTCTCTCACCAGTATTTTTTTTCATTTTTGGTTTCTTATCTTGCCTTCTTTATCCTTGCCATAGCATTTATAATATTCCATACAGGAACTGTAATTAAAACTTGTCTTTGCTCTGTGCCTTCAGCCTCTAACGCATTGTGTAATGTTACAGTCCTAAAGTAGAAGAGTGGGAATCCACTAATGTAAACTTCTGGGAAGGTTTCCAGAAGTACATTCGGATTTGAATCATGTAATCAATTGCACTGACATACAACTGCTGACAGTGGTGTACCAAGATCTCTCTGCAGACACCATGGGAATCTGGGACTTCTGTGACTTAGAATTTGTAAAATGGAGCTCTTGGTGAAAGAATCCAGGTAATCTGAAGTCTGAGGATGCTTATGACCAGTTCTCTTTCCACTTCTTCATAAATGAACCCCTATCTATTTTTAATTGGTATGTAAATGGGGGTATTATCATTTAAATGAAGGTAGTTCAGATATTTTCTGGCCTTTGTTCTTCATAATGTGAGAGATATGTTTGACTGTGGGAGTACAGAGTTTTTGTTTGGTTGGGGTTTTTTTTTTTCATTTCATTATGTTGTTTGTAGTTAATTGGATTGTTTTACTTCCAGTTCTCTAAAGTTCTTTTTCCATTTTTCCTTCCCTACCACTGCGAGGAATATTTAAATTGCATTTGAACTAGACTTCCTGTATGTGACTCGCTCGATACAGATTGCATTATTTAGCTTAAATTTGCCATTACTAAACTCCTCAAAAATCCATTGCTTACAAGATGACTGACAGTTTTGGGACATGTCTTTATTGTTTTCCATTTGGACATTTTAATGGTCTTCAGGCGCATTTAATAGAACCTACACTTCTCCAATTAGAACTAATTTAGGAGTGTGAAGCTAGTTTGATCTTTGACAATCCTAACTTCTCAAATTCAAACCTTTTACTTAAATGCCTTAATTGGCTTCTGGTTCTTTATATATTCATTTGATGGCATTGACCCCAATCATACTGGCCCTTCACTTGAAGATCCTATTCTAGCAGCCTAATTTAATATCAGCCTATATGGCTACTCAGAAACTGCTGAATCTCAGGTGCCTTTCTAGAAATTGCCTTTATATTTTTTGGTATTTTTCTTAAATAATTGGTGCTTTTTCTTAAAATCCAAAGAAGCTCAAAGGTAGATAGGCACAAAACCACTGCTTGTAGAAGCAAAAAGCACTGTGTTTCTAAAAATGGTTTCACTTGTTTTCACATCTCAAGCATTCAGGTTGACTGTTATCTTGGCAGAACCAATTTGCTGTTAAAACTAAGGAAGAGTTGGAACCTGTGTTCCAAACAGAGAGACGTGTGCTGAGAGAACGGTCATCACGCAGTGGGAAACAGAGCCACGGTTTTACACAGGGTCAAATTTACCGAAGAAGAGAGATCCACAGTGCTCTTATTGATGCTCAGCCTCTGATTAATTGAAGAAAGATAGCTGATCTGAAAATGGCAGATTCCCAGTGGAGGAGGGCACTGAAGACACTGTAGATTCAGGTTTCCATACTATAGCTGTGTCTGTGCCAGGATGCCCTCACTAGCACAGTTTTGTCGAGGTTGGGTTTGTAGGGTGTAGGCAGGGCTCCAGGTGATACACCATCCTGCTGCTTCTGGGACTGGGAGAGTAAGCCTAACCCCACTCCACCACCCAGTGTCTTGGGTAAGAGGCTTAGAGATCGCATTCACATCAGGGCTGTGCCCTTCTCGAACGGTATCTGCCATAACAGGTATAACGTGAATACCAATCAGAAACGATTCAGTTTTAAAACCCGATTTGCATGAAGCCTCTCCCAGCAGCTATCAGTAGCTCCTAGGTTGGGCTAGAACCACATAACATCCTGTTCATATAGTAACTCTTTTCTGTTATGAAAATGCCAGTCATGTTAAACACGTTCTGGTGATATAATGTAACTGTTTTGCTTTGGCATCCATATGTTTCTGATGTTTGTTCTGCATATCCCTCTCTCTGATTCCACCATGATTTCAGTCTTCTACCATTTTTGTTTTTCAATAATTCATAGCTTGTAGTTTGAAAGTCAGTCTGCTTATCTTTTAAAGCAGATCTTTCTCTTTCAAATCAGAAGAAGAAACGGCAGAATCAGTGCAAGGTAGCTGGGATTTAGGTCATTAGACATATATTTACAGAATTCAGTTGCTGTCTTTTTCACAGTCAAAATTTGCAAGCCAGTTTAATAATGACTGTCCCCCAAAACATGCATACTATCGTTGCAGAAAGCAAGTTGTTTTGTAAACAAGTTATGTGGAATGATGCAACATGACATGAGTCATGCAGTTTAAACTACATTCCAAATTAAAATTAATATACCACATTTAATTTATTTGTTATATTTCAAATGCCCAGTTTTTTAAAAAATGATATGCATAGGTATTGTAATTAACCCGTAGTAAAACACCAAATGGAAATAAAAATTCTGCTTCAGTCAACTCCATTTCTCTTGACATTGAGCACTCTTTCCAGCTCCCCTCTGAGTCTCAGGATTTCATGAACATTTCAGATTTATTTTTCACATGTTTTACATTTGTGGCTAGCTTAAAAACATAATGCAGTAAAGCTTGAAAAAAACAGCACCCAAGTGTCAAATAACACAGGAGCAAGTATGAGCCACAAATTCATGTATTTTTTTTTTATTTCATTTTCAAGCCAGTCTTTTGGGATTTAGGGTTTGATATCTTTTGTTTGAATAGTTGCAGTTGGCAATACTAAAGATCCTCAAATCCTCTGCAATCCAGTCACAATGCCAATACACAGTAATTTACATTTTCTGAACTATTAACAAATAATTATTAGAAGGGAAAGAAAAGATCAACAAAAGGTCATTTAACCTTATAATGACCACTCCAAAGACACAGAATACCTTTTTCCTGCTGTCATATTCATTATTTTAAGGTAAACACTGACAGCCAGTGTTCTGACATCCTTAGTAAAAGCTACAGCAGCTTCTAAGCAAAACAGAGGACTAGTAGAAAATAGTAGCGATAGTAGCATCTTCCTTGAACAGTCAGAAAACTGTTTCACTCTTCCCAAAATACCCTCCTGTACAGGTAAAACTAATAGTACGGAACAGGTACCTCAGATTGAATCCCTGCCTAAAACTAAGTAAGAGGATTTAATCTGATACTCATCAGGATGACTAGGTATATTCTGGAAATTTCCCAGGAGGCCTTGCCAGGGGACGCCTTATCGTCTATGGTAGCATCATCATCTCGCTAACATGCACTGGATTTGCTTAGGTCCAGCAGCTTCCTTGCTTAATTTAGTAGTTTGGCATGAACATGCCGCACATTCTGGCATATGCTGAACTGGTGGGATTGCTTTATATGAAGAGATAAATTTTTCAACTCAGTTGCACACCAGAAGGCCCATTTTTGTGTTTTTGTCAACTACTTTCACATAAGATTTTCTTCTATACCTTTCCTGTTACATCTCAGTAAATGCGTCTGTTTTCTGGTGATTTAGAACTCCAGAGCTTTTTCTGGTTTAAGGTCGTCTTCACCAGTTCAATGACCTGTTCTTATGCCTCTAGCTATTTGCATTATCATCATGTTTATTGGGTCTAGAATTCATACACTCCTAAGGAGCCTGCACAGAATCTGTAAAAAACAATTGGCAAGACCGTAGGTGTTTTCATATCCTTAGGTTTGCACATATCCGTAACGGTTCTTAACCTCTTGGCCTTTGGGATTCCTATGCAATCGTTTCACTTTGCCACAAGTTATCCGGGGGTTGAACTGGACCCTGCCCATCTCCTGGTGATAGAAGAATCCCTCATGCTTGATCTACGGTGGTCATTTAGATCACGTCACTATTCGCAGTTGAAGTGGACATGGCTCCAGTACTGCAGACTTTACAAGAAGCCAGTTTGACACCAAACCCATGAGATCTCAGAGCTGGAAGACAGGCAAGATTAGACATTTAGACTATTTCTGTATCTGAATAAAGTGGGAGAGATGGAAAAAGCTCTAATATCTTTCAGTATTGTCCTCCTTCACTCTAACCAAATTATATTACCTCCTCGTTAACAAATTTAACCTCTTTAGCTTGGAGACTACTGGAATGCAGAATTCTTCTCCCAAATCAGGTGATTTGCTCAAAAGATTAAATCTGTTGTTCTGAGGAAAACAGGAAGCATCAGCACATCTTGTCGAAGGAACAAAGCAGGAGGTTTGTCTCCCTGATGAATGATTTTGAAACTTCTGGACGAAACAATGTCAGTGCAATAAAAAAGAATCCTGCTCTGCCTGAGGGCAGTACAGAAAACAAAAGGGCGCTTATATAAATAAACTTAACTTCGGAAAGTGTAAAAGGAAAAAGGTGAGGAAAAAGGCAGAAGAGAAAGCTTTGCTGGCTACAGTAGGCATTAAGGGTCTTGATCCTAAACTGGGCTCTGATGGTTTTCCAGCTGTAAATGCAGCTTTCTGAATTCAAAACTGACTTGGATAACTCAGTGAATTAATAAACAGCTCCTTCTCTGATCTGGTACTCACTGGTGAGCAGAAAGTCTGTTGGCCTTGTAACTGTAAGCAGGACAGACATCCAACCAGGAATGCTTTGGAGATATTTTTAAAAGGGAAGACAAGTTTTTGTTACCCTTCCAAACAGGACTTTATTTTGGCTTATCTACCTTTTTCTCTGATCCCCTGCCATTCTCTTCCTTTACCCTTCCTATTTGTCTTCTTTTAAACAATCTTTCTGTAGTGTAGCTCCCCAAAATATTCTTGATTCATTGATGCTGGCAGAAAATGCTGATCTGTTTTAAATCAAATTCTATAGGAATGTATTTGTTTCAATGAAACTACAGCTGAAAGCAATTACGGGCTCCAATTTGGAATCCCTGTAACAAAACTAAAATTAAAGAATTCCGGGAGCTCTTCTAGCTACTAGGTTTTTGGTTAGTGGTGCTCGCTTGGGAATTGAAGCTGCAAGTTCAGGCCCCTGTTCCTTCCAATTTGGAACTGGAATTGGAACTGAAAATTGGACCTGGGTCATCTGCATTTCAGGCAAGTATCCTGCTCAGCAAGCCAAGAAGTCAGCATCCCTTATCCAACAAACATTTTTCATTGAAACAGATCTTGAATGGGAGGGATTCAGCTTCTCCCGTGCTACGCAGAGGAGGCCCTTGTACCCAGCCCCCCGTGCTCCTCTGGCCTGTCCTAAGCCGTGTGGCAGTTCCGGGAACAGACTCTCAGTTTCACAGCATCACAGAACGGTTTGGGTTGGAAGGGACCTTAAAGATCATCTAGTTCCAACCCCGTGGTTGATGATCATCTAGTTTCGATAGACCCGTTCCTTTCTAGTAAGTGAGTAACATCAAAAGCCTTGCGAAACAGGATTTTTATACTCCGGCTGGCCCTTCTGTGAAGCTCTGGGCCATCACTCGCGCTGGCACTGCAGAGATGTTCGGTCTGGTCCCAGAGATGGAGCCAGAAAACGCGGAGAGGGAACTGGGGAGGTGCAGGCTCCCCAGTCCCCCTTGATGCCTGCCCTAATCACAGCCCGACCCTCCGTTCCCAGGTCCAGGGCTGGACAGTAGAGGAGGGACTTGTCCCCAGATAACAGGAGCAGCAGAACTTGCCTGAAGCAGTTTTTGTTTTCTTAAGAGGAGAGGCTGGTAAATGGAAATTTAGAAGTTCATCATCTGTTTGAAATATTGAACTCTTGTGTTTACTTCACTCTCTCCCCAGATTTACAAGTGTGAGCTATTTTCATCCAAACTAAAATAAAAAGCACAGGCAAACTGACACGTGTGGTAACCAGCTTCTTCCTACCTCATATAGGCCTGTTATGAAGGCCTATTTTAACTTTCCTTTTTCTCCCAAAAGACATGTTAAACTCAGTTTTTAAGGGCTTTACGGTATAATCAAACCAGCTCAGCACAGCAAGCATTCGCATCTTTTTCCCATATTATTATAAAGTCTGCTTTCAAGTGTGTTTGCACCCTGTTGCATTTTGGGAATTCTGGAGATTATAAATAAAAGCATCTTCTTTTCTTGAAAGATCCTCCTGGCAGGTTCTTTCAACAAAAGCTTCTCTGCACAACATTAGAGAATGCAGTGTAAAGTTCACTGTTACAGGAAAAATGTTCCTCCCACTTATCAAAGAATTATTTTGGGCACATTAGTTAAAGACATACCTTTAAAAGGTTGACTGTTTAAAAAGCACAACAAAACCCTTTGTCTTCTCAATGTATATGTTGGCTTTGCCATTTCCAGGCTATAACTTCATCATTTTGTTGCTTGTTTACTTATTGCACGTATTTTCTAAAGGCACACAGATCAGCCTGCAAACACCATTTGTTCACATCTGGGCATGACCTTATCGCGAAGTGCCAGATGAATATAGGCAGGTAGCAAGAGAGCTATGTGAAAAGTAGAGATTTTCATTTGCACTTTCTGACAAGTCTTTCTGGGAGATGAGAAGGGATTTGCTTAGTCCTTCTTCAGTGAAGGCTGGATTCATACTCTGAAACAAGTCCAATGGGAAATTCATATTAGAGCTGCCAGCTTTGTCTGTTGTGTGAAATGGCATGATGACCAACGGCCGCCTTCATTGATGAGAACAATAATGTTTTCCATGGATAAAATATGTACTTTGAGGAATGTGGCTCACAAATGGAAAATCAAGAAGGAGAAAGTTCAAATTCTGCTGCCTGTGTACTAAATGTTTGCTGACCAAAACAAGAGCTTAATCGGCAGATCTGTGATCTACTGAGTTTTACAATACTCTGCAGTTTGAATCTGGTGTAGAAGTAGCCCAGCTGGGCATACCCACTGTGTAGTTTCACAAACTAACAAAAGAAAATGAGTTTTTTGAAAAATATGGGAAATGGTAGTTTATAAAAAGAATGTTTCTTTCTCTGAAGAAATGGGCTCCCAATTATTTTCAGAGCTGATTTCAGGAAATTCAACACATCACATGCACCAGCAAGGAAGAAGCAGCATGACCATGGCTGTTGGTACACAAATGTTTATAAAGAACCTCTTCTTAAAGAATTTGACCCACAGGATCAAAATGTAATATAGTTTTTAGATCAGCCACATCTTAATTCAGTAAATATTTGTCTTTACTGCTGCCATATAAATATATGTTCATGTTTTAGCTCTTGCCAAATGCCATTGAAATAAATTAAAAATATATAGGCTGTTATTTTTCAGAATCAGTGACTTCACAGAACGTTACAACAGGAACTCAAAGAACCCATTGAGTTCTGTTTTAATTTTATAATATTCTGGTTAATAGTGTCTATTAACACGTCCATTAAAAGACCATCATGCTAATTTAAATGGGAACATATAATAGATGCCGTTGGAATGCTGCCATCAAATTAAAGCTAGGGACTTAATGTCTTAAATAGAGGTTGTTACTAACAATATCTTAAATAGATGCTGTTATTAAAAAGAGTAATGCAACATTAATTAAAAGCAAGCTAGGACTTCACTGACAAAAGAAAAACTCCTTGCCTAATAGACACCAAAATATTAGCAGTAACAAAACATTTTCTTCTTTGGTTCACTGTCTTCTGCATTCCACTATTATTTTCCCTTTAGTGTAATGACCTCAACTGTGCTATGTAATCACGTGAAATGCCACATGGATACAAAATATATGCTACCACAGTGATAGAATGCTTCCTAGTTTCTTTCTCTTTATTTTTATTTTTAAATTAGTAAGTGCGAAGTTTAAAAGAACCAAAAAAGTCTTTATGTCCAAGTTTTATTTGATGCTAATTTCTGTGTATTTGTTGACATAAATGTATCATTGTTGAGACTTTTTTTTCACTCAGTCTGATTCATAAAGCCTATAAGGCCATAAAGCAAGGCAAGAAGGCAAGAAATGGCCATATTTGACTGATATGTTTGACTGCTATGAGACAGAAACATGCAAGTAGGTCTCATCACACATGCTGATGATGGAGCCAAAGCAAGTGCAAAACAATACGAAAGCCAAAAGCCATGGCTTATTACAAATACCACACTATAACATACCTTACAGATAATATCCAGGCTAATATGGCTTTTCCTCACCTTGAAATGCAAGCTGAAGTACTCTCTTAAGCAGGGTCAGAATACTAGATAACTTTGTTTTTTAGCTTGAAAGCCATTGCTTTTCTCTGTCATCACAGCCTGGAAAAAAAACAGAGCAGAAATAAATACATGAGAAGAAAATATCATGAAGATAATGCTCATAGTCACATCTCCGGTAGGGAACAAGATTTACATCACTTTGTAGACTCATATTTCCTGACATTTGTCCTAGCATATTATGATCAAAGAACTAAAGCAGTGGCTGGGAAACACGGCAGGAAGGATTAAATTAAATGATTATGTAAACTTCCAAAGGAAGACAGCTTCCACTTGCATCCTGGCTGCTAGAAACCTTTTAGAGTTTATTTAGAGACTGCCTCTTTTTCAATATAGCAGGCTCTTGTTTAGGGATCCCCTGATGGTTTTAGCTTGTTTTATTGGGCATGCATTGCCCTACAGTTACCATCTCCTTGAACAGAACTGGCTGCCAAACCAGCAGCTGCTGCCTGTAACCCGTTCACCAGTGCCAACCGAAACTGCAAAGAAGGATAATATCATACACAATCCACTGAAGGAATATTAGGCTGGTACGTGAGTAGAAATCTCAGGGACGATGCTGAGGAGAAACTCTGCAGCAAATCCTCGTATTTCTAGTGAAGAATTATTCCAAGAAAGTAAGAGAGCTTTGCATTTAAAAGTGAAAAAACAAAAATGACTCCCCTGTTCTAACCCCAGTTGCTTAATATATTTCAGGCAGGGAATTCAATTCAGTGAAAGCTAAGCAAATTGAGCACTGAAAGGATTTTTAAAACAGATTGGACAGGTTTATAGCCTATGTAAAACAAAAATAATCAAATCTTATTCATGTGCTAAACTGATTACCTTCAGCTCCAGTACTGCACAACGGGCATGGTCATAAGGGAACGGGAGGAGGACTGCGAAGGTAGATCGATCACAGGTAGCCTGACACTGGCTGGGATTTTTTCCTGATGCAAAGAACAGGGAGAAAGCAAGGTTGATGCTCACATTAATAGACCTTTCCTCCAAGCAGGAGATTATCTGATGTTTGATAAAGATTTTTTTTTTACTTTCCATTTTCATTTTGCTTTATAGAATTAGTTGCAACCCAGTTGCCGAAAATGCATGTGGAATATATATGATACTATTTGGCCGCTATCGACCAACCTCTCTAAAGAAGTCTCTGGTTTTTAACTTACAGGCTCTCCTCTATGTTCACTCTCCTCGGAGAAAAAGATCCCTTTTTAACTCATCCCTATCTCCTGCAACCCAAATGATCTAAATCCTTACGTCTTGGGAGGTCAACTGTGCAGAGAAGGCAAAGGGAATACTAAATGTTACCATGCTGATTTCATACTTTACACCTGTTTTCAACAGCTACACCAAGGAAAGCAGTAGCCTTTTACATGCAGTTATAGAGGCCTTTTTTCAGTAGGGAAAAAAAATTTGTTTTAATTGCCATAAAATTAACTCGTACTATAAACGATTAATTCATAACTTACCTATGCATCCTGGTTTACAGAGGGAAGAGTAGGTAGATAATGTTTTAATGAGTACCAGCTAGTAAAGTTAAATATCATTGAAGAGTTAAACATCATCAAAGAGGTAAAAGATATTTTATATTTGTCTCAGTGAGATTTTCTGTGATGACCATCTGAGGAGCTCATTTTATTTTTAATTTAAACTGACCTCTGAGGAAATATTTGCTGTTTCCTTACCCCTTGTTTACCATATGTATTCATGGCTTTAGAAACAAACTCATGGGTGCAGGTATATGAACTAAGGTTAATTGACGTTTTGTAGATTTGTGATATTCTCATAAAAGTTTGCAAACATAAATAGAAGTGTAAAGTTTTTGTCAGTGTTCTAAATTGCCACTTTGAACCATTTATAACTAACAGGGTGCTTTTATCAGATTAAGAATTTCAACAGTATTTTAGAAATATTTTATCCATCCAAGTCACAAATAATTAAAAAAAAAAAATTAATTAAATTTGTGGCTCTCATAAAAAGGGGAAAGATTCCATTTTGGGTGCTGAAAAACTTAAACAGTTATAAAGCTCTCAAAACACTCATTTTCAGCTTTGAAGTCAGTGCAAATAGAAAGACACAGCACCTTATGCATTCTCTTTCTGACAAAAAAATACCTAATCTGTGGTACGCTATTAGAAATAAAAAGCTCCAGCAAATGCCCTAGAAAATAGAGGAGTTCCTAAATCTAACGGCTGAGTCATTCCTCTTATTTCATGGTTCCCCTCAGCGTTAAAGCATGCTCCTGAACTACCTGCAAGCCAATGATTTGCCGTGCCAAACCTTTCGGAACAAAGGTGATCGCTTATTAACGATTCCTTAATTTTGTTGGTCAAACTGTCCACGAATCAAGAGGAGGTGTTTTGAGAACTGGCACTGGTAAGCAGCAAGGCTGTCGTAGAAAAGCTGACTGTGGAAAATAATCTTGGGTTTTGTGATAAATACATGATTTATTTTGTATTCACAGATGAAAAAAATGCATGGAAAGATAAAGAAAATTTTATTTAAAAAATGTATTCTTTTTCAAAAGGAGAAACTTGGATAAACTTTGATAAACTGGAGAAACTGCTCAGTATTAACAATCAGGCTGAGGACATCAGGACTGGCATGTGAAGGAAAATTTAAATTCTTTCCAGTCAATGGATGTAAAACTGTCTAGAATTTGTACTCCAAGCAACACAGGGGTTAAAAATCCTGCAGGCTACAGATCTGCTGGCTGGCTGACTACTTCACGAAGGGCACTTCAGAACAAGCAGAAAACATATTCAGAAAGGAAGAAGGACTGATTAGCAAAGAAATACTTGGTGAAGAGGTCAAAAAGTGCGGGGACAAGAAAGGATTTGAGAAATATATTAAAATGATAAAAGGTTCTCCAGCAATACAAGTAAAAAGAGAACAGAAATACGCAGGGTTCCAAACAGTAGGAAGAAAATAAGAGCTTTGGCATGATGCCTTTGGTAGCACGAAGAATTTTTTACTTTTCAAAACAGGGCTGTGATATAAACTACCAGGGCAAAGCTAGAGGGTAATGTAAAGAAAATGGGTGTAGATACTTTCCACCAATTTTGATAGAAATGACATACAAGCTTGCAAATTCGATAGTGTGTATTTTTAACAAATCTTTTCAGTAAGAAGTGTGAAATTATGGTTGGAGAATAGAGAAAGTAGTACTGATATTTTCAGTAGAGAATAAATGCGATTCAGGCAAGTGCCAACTTGCTATTTTGTCTGCATATAAGATATTAGAACAAGTGGTGAAGGAAAGCTCATTAAAGACATTAGGGGTAAGAGAAGATTGGTGAAATATGACAAGAAATGACCAAAAGTAGATTTTGCAAGAGTAGTCTCTGATAATGCATTTTCTAGACAAATTCAACACAGATCTTAACTACGCTAATATGTGAAGCGCCAGATAACGGAGTCAGAAGTAAAGTTGTCAGTGAAGCTGGAGAGGCCAGCCATTGGAAAGTAAACTAAAAGCGAAGAGAAGACCTATCCAAGGCAGATAGACATGAGTAGTGATGAAGAACAGCAGCAGGCTGGAGGAGGTTTATTAGCAGTGTTTCCAAGGGTCTGATTTTCTCTGATAACTTCATTAGTGAGTGGCACCAGCAATAGGTTAAAATTTTCTGGTGATAAAAAAGCCAAACAGATGAGGAATAGACTGGCAAGGATCTAGAACGGCCTTCCCAGGAAGCTGGAGCTCTTTGCACCCTTCAGGACTAGATAAAATGATTGCTATAATGGCAGTGTTTGGATCTAATGACAAAGAGGTCCCTTTCAGATATCTTTGCATTCACCGGGATGCTTCAGAACCAGAAGCCCATCTTCAACCTTTTATTTTAATTTGCATTTCACAAACCACATGCTAAACTGGCATGGATCTTACTTCCCGTTTGGATGCATAAGTAGTTTACGGGTTCTTTGAACAGCCTGCCCACAGTATACAGATGCTCTGGAGTCAGAAAGATAGTGCTTATGAATCTGACTGGATCCATTTGCCAGCTTTACAGTGCCAATAAAGCCTGTAACATATGCACTGGGACCCAACACTCATACCAGATCAGACTGAGCAAGAAAAAGACTGGTTAGATATTTTGGCAAGGCAATAAGGGTATTGATGGAGCATATGCCAACAGTACTTAATCTTTAACATTTACTATAGAATTCTTAGGCTAGGTATAAACGTACTCCCTGTTTTTACTTGCACGTTACCAAACTGTACATGTTATAACTGTTTGACTAATAGAACCCTCCTCTTTAGGTCTCCTGGATGTTAAAATGTTCAGCTAGAGAAGGCCACTTTAATTAGCACACCTATGAGATCTCATTTTGATGGCTTCGGACTATGCACAGAGAGTTTCAACTGTTCCAGGTGAGGTAGGAGCTCAGCCGCTCGTCAAGAAAGTAAGAGGGGATCTTGCATATGTTGCCGGGGTCTTCTAGCTGGTGCTTCCTGTCTTGGGAGCAGCACCAAGAGTCGGTGGAGTCCATATTCCGTTCACAATATACCAGCAAGCGCAAACGAGTGAAACGTGAAGTTCTGCAAGCAAAAAGGTTAGTATAGGTTTGGTCCTTACTTCTTTTTTACTCCAGGTTGAGAGTTAGGTTATAACTGAACTCAGGTCTGAGTAGAATTACATATAAAAACATTTTCTTTAAGCGTGATGGTGTTTTTAACTTGAGTTGGTTGCACTTCAGGACATGGTTGCACGATCGTTCCGTTCTGCTGGAGGCGTAGTCACTGGTATGACCGCTCTCTTGTGTCAGCTCTTCAGTGAAAACGTAGCCTGGAAGTCCCTCTTTGCTGCAGAGTTCATTTCAGTGACAGGAATTCACCTGTTAAGAGCCAAGCGGAGTCTGCCCTGTTTGTGGGCAGTGCATTTAACAGACATGTTCCATCTCTCTCCTAGGTTACAAGTTTACAATGAAGCCTTCAGAAACCTAGGTGGAAAGGCTGCCTTGCCGCTGCCTGTGGCACAGATTCTCTTACTGTAGCTTTTAAACTGCATCACTGTTCTTCTTTCTCTCCTTGATTCTATATTCATACAGAAAAGTAAGCATGGAATAAGTGACTGCTTTATAAATGCGGTGTCCCAGAATGTAGAGCTGCTATCTGCAGTGAACATTTATTCATTGAGGGCCTGCAAGGCCACTGTGTGAGCAGTAACGTAATCTGACTACGGCTGCGTGTAACTGAGGGCAGCCGTGCCACCAAGTCTTACAGCTGCTGACCTTGGGAATGCTGTGTTTACAGCAAGTCACAGAAAGGCACCAGAGCCAAGAACAGGTGGCCTTGAGTTGTGCGAACAGCCTACAGGGTTTTAAACCGTTCTGATTTATTCAGTGTGACAGTCCCTGTATAATAAGGTTGGACATGGAGATTGCAAAATACGAAGTTTCCACATTTTGGGGGGAATGTGATAAGGAAAATGGGTTATAGCTTTTCGTGTAAGTGATTGACATTCACTCCATCATCACTTCTAAGGTTCTGAACAGCACCGCTCATGCACACATCTTGTTTTCCCCGTTACTACGTGATCTCTCAGCCGACAGTGCTCAGGCAGAGCTTCCCATCTCTTGAACCCTGGTCAGTTCTTCTTTCTAATTTGCTACCTTCTGCCACGGTGGTCATGTTCCTAATACTCTCAGCCTAATAAGACAAGTACTACTGAAATGATTTACTGAATTTTCTAGTTTTCCTGTTATACCTCTTTTCTTTTTTTCTGGATTTTGTCAAATTTAGGTCCTTCAGTCAGACCAATGAATTCAGTGGAACTGTAAAACAGGCACACAGGTCCACCCACAAAAATCTCTCGAGCAAGAATCTTTCAAGCTTACATTTGTCGTACTACCACAGAGGTAAATCACACGTCTCACTACAATATCCTTTTTCTCTGGTCTTAAACAAGTTTGCTCTTGTCTCAACAAAGCTGCCTGTTGTAGTCAAGTGTTTAGCAACTGCAGCTTGCACTTTGGGTTAGTTAATATCTTTACACACTCAGTTGTATTCTCAGTATAATGTAATAAAAGACCTGGCTGAATATAAATAACAGCCTAACTCATTCCATTTATTACAATTAAAATATTAGAAGTTGGGAGGTAAAAATACAAAATGTGTATATACAAAACGTTGACAACTCTGCAAAAGCGTGTCCCTATGAAACTGTTTTCTGCTAGATGTTTCTTTCAGGGAAAGTCACCTGCACTGACTACTCGATGAGGATGCGACACAACCATACTGGCACAGGCACTTTCATCTTCTGCTCTAAAAGGGCTCTGTCAGAGCCTCTAAGTGCAGTTCTCAGTCCAGTCATGAAGATGTCTGACCTTCGCCTTCTGCAGTAAAGAAATTCTTGGCAGGACAAAAATTCTGTCCAGTTCTTCACATTTTGCTCTACATTAATTCCCATTTACTCGTACCTTCATACCAAAGGGTTGAGTCAGAGCTTTCTTTGAGATCCTTCACATTTCCAGTCCTGGGCCTTTCTAGATGGGCCATCCTCATGGCCTCCCTGAATTTTCCTCTCTCCGTTTCCCAGCTGGTTTGTGGTTCTCTCTGACCGACAGCAGAAGATACCTGTAATACCTACCTTCACTTAGAATAACGCTGCTATTCCCTGCAGTTATGACTGCAGGCTATATTCTATACTGGCCTTTTATCAGCCTCCCAGTCAATGACCAGCTGCAGGGCCTCGGAGACATAAGAAAGAGCCTTTCTTACCTTGTTGATGAGCAGCTGAGTTTATACTTCACACAAAACTGTCAGCTGAAACTCTCTCACTGTGCAGATAGCCTGAAACCATCACAAAGAGCTCTCACTGGTATGTAAAGTGGCCCCTTTCCAGACAAATTATTAGATACCCTTGGGAGTGCTTGTAATTATTAGTAACTAATGCACTTACATATACTAATGATCGGTAAGGCAACCCAATGATTTTACAAAGTGAGAGAAGATCATATTGGATCATCTCTATCTTCTATTAAATCACAAGTATACAGTGAGCATTTGCTGACTTCTGTCATTTGTCAACATGATTTTACCTTAAAGAAGGCAGAACCCGAAGGAAACCCAATGATTTTCCACATGATTTTTATTTTTCATTTTATACAAAGTCCCTGTTACATGGTCTTTTTTATCCTGTCTATTTTTTATTCACTGGCAATACTGTCACCACCTCTTAGAATCACATCAGTACTAGCAGCACCGTTAGCAGCTGTATTCATCAAAACACGTATGTTCCAAAGTTTCACATGCCCCTGCAGCAAGAATAGTTATAGAATGATCTGGAAAAAAATCTCATTTTTCTTGAAATTTTGTCTAACAATATTGTACTTTTGCTGTTATTGAGGTTACAATAATAATATGGAAAATGTGTTTTGGCTTTTATAGGGTTTTTTGTCGTGGTAGAGTATCACTAGGAACTCTTTGTGCCTGATAAAGTGATGGAATCACATTTATGTTTGATAAAAGAAAGGTAGATGAAAGCAGGAAGAAAAAAATTATGCAACTTAAGAGCAAAGCAATCAGGTTCTCTAAGAAGATGACTTTTTTATTTTAAAAAGCCATGCACATCTCCAATGAAAAGGCAGGGAGAGAAAATGAGGAGAATTTGAGCTGCACCATTTGCTCCAGCAGTATTCTCTCCACCTACCCTCTTCATCCACCTTCCTTTTCCATTTAACTTGACTGGGTGGGAGAACAGGCAGTAAAAGGCAGTGAAGAAAGGTGGGTGCAGGATTTTTGTTCCCTGGGAAATCGGTATCACTCTTCTACAGAACAGGATGCTGTAGCTGTCTGGACTCATTCTGCACGTCGAACTGAACTGCAGTGCAAATTTTCTTCCTCCATTTGCTTATTTTAAGCTCCAGCTAATTACAACTGTTTAATAGTCTTACTAACATCACCTTGTGGAAACATTAGAATAATAGTCTTTTTCTTAGAGTCGTGACTACAAGGTATTTTTAAGGTGAATGTGGAATCTCAAATGCTGTGCAAGGGCCCATAATGCACACACGAGCATATGTTTGTGTGCGTGTGCATATGTGTGAATGCATACCCAACTACACAAGCTGACGGACATCTCGCAAGGAAAGCAATAAAGGGCACTTTTCCTGGCCTTGGGGTCAGGAACTTAAGGATGACAAAAATAAACATCTTTGGCATGAATATAAAGGCTCCTGGAGCATGAGGCAGCTTTATTCTGGTGCACTGATCCCTATCCCTTTGTGGAAGGAAATTTCTGGCTTGTTTACAATACTCCCAAATTTCAATTAACTCCCTTTACAACTGCTTTGTGCAGTTAATTTCTCTAAGCTACTGGTTATCTCTCCTTTTGCGATGGATTTATACAGTGCTTAGCATAATGCATCACTGGTGCCCAACTATTTCTATAAGTGAACGCTGACTAAGCTAAGGAACTGAGTAGCTTTTAACTGCTTTAAAGTAAATTAGGTAGCATTCGTCACTGATGGAGTGTTTACTAAGTCCTTTGGGGAAGGGATTTTTTTCTCCTTTTTCTTTCCTTCAAATTTTCTCAACTCAGAGATTCATGAACTGCTTATTGAATCTCAACCTGCAGTTCATGAATCACTTAGATGCTGGCCTGATTAAATAATAAGAAGACCATTTCCATAGAAATGGACTCATTATTATGTTACTTTCAATTTTTTTTTAGATGGCAGTTACAGACAAAAAAACCCTCAAAAACACCTTTATTTTGGGATAGAGATTTGGGGTTTGGAGGGAAGCAGTCCTCCTGCACTGTACTTATGTTATTTCAGTGTAGGAGATCCCTTGTTCTGAATTGGGATGCTAATTTGCAATTTTTCTTGTCCAGGATAAATGTTTGTTTGACTGAGTGCTGATCATCAGAAATTTTCTGTGTGTAGTTTTTGGATGTACCTTATATAAAGACTGAATGCCCAATAACTGGAAAAGACTAAAAACTATTTACAACTGAAATAAAATATTTGGGTGTTCCTGAATGAAAATGTTTCCTTTTTAGTCCTTGTGCTGACCCAAGTAATTCATTTTGAGCTATGGCAGCTCTGAACTGCGTTACCCCGGAGAGCACGCTACCACTATTCATTGGCATTTGGTGGTCCTATTTTGCTTTTAGACTAGATTTCCTGGCAGGTATGTGTATTCGTCATTTACTCAGAGTTAAGAGGTACCATAATGTATTAAAGCTTTGGTAAAAGAGTGACCACAGTGATGTCGAACCTGAGTGACTGTTTTTTAGTAGTCACAGATCAGTTGCGTGAGAAGAATTAAGAAGTATTTTAGTTTAAGAGAAATTTTAGGAAAAATAACATTTCAGCATATTATGCAGCTTTCTCTCAGCTGTGTACTTCTACTGTAATACGATTGTCAAAAGCTTCCTTTTTTTTTTTTGTTGGAAACTGTAATTATCAATTTCAATGCAATTCAATACATCTTTGTTTTTCTACCTCAGTTCATAGAATTCTTGTGCATGTACAACTGAAATTAATGGCAGTTTGCTACTTGGCTAAAAACGATGCAATATTTGGCAACTTTTTGCTGTATGTTCAAGTCTGCTTCCACAAGGCAAGTGGTTTTTTCCCAGCACATTTGAAATAGAAATGAATATGACAAAGTCAACAAGCTTTAGAATTTGAAGATACGGTTTGAAGATTGAACATTATACAGTTATGAACCGTGTATACCTATACTGTTGAATCTCTTCACATGCAATATTCTTCAGACAAAAATATTTGCATCTCACATCTTCTCAGGTTTCAACCCTTGAGTAATTTATGGAGTCATACAACTATAAACTAGCTCAGGGTGGAAAGGACTTCTGGAGTCTGTCTTGTCCAACATCCCACTCAGAGAAGGTCAACTTTAAAATTAAATTAGGTTAATCAGGCCCTTGTCCCAGTTGAGTTTGAACATCTCCAAGGATGCAGATTCTATAGTCTCTGTGGGCAGTATCTGTCAGTGTTTGACTGCTCTTACTGTGAAGAGTTTTTTCCTTGTATCTAATTTCACTTGCTGCAATTTGTATCCATTCCTTCTCTCCCTTTCATCACGTAGCTCCAAAAAAGTCTGTGTCAGCCTTATCTACACCCTCCCATTAGGCAGTTGTATGCAGTCATAATGTCTCACCATAGCCGCTTTCTCCACGCTGAACAGACCCGGCTCTCTCAGCCTCTCCTTCTCCATCGTGTGCTCCAGCCCCCTGACCATCTTGGTGGCCCTCCACTGACTGCACTGCTTTATCCTAGTGCTTCTTTAACTAGAAGTTCTCATTAGCTCATTACTTTGCTATTAATTTGTTATTTCACTGACTGCATGACGTCCTAAATATCAATGACTGTAGAAGGCCATGTCATAAGAAGTGGATTGTGAAAATGTGTAATTAACACAGGTTCACTGAAAGTGTTCTTCTCTTTTCTGATTTGTGTCACCCTTGGAGAACACATAGTTGCACATGGACACACACGTGTTAGTTCTAGAATGCTGATGGCAAAAAGACCTTTCTAGGTGCCAGACGGAGAAAGAACTCTCTTTGGGGGACTCACCGCAAGATTTCCGTGTATTCAGGGAGGTATCTGCCTCCTGAGATCCGTGAACTTATAAAGAAAAATGACTGAGAAGCTTTATAATTTTGAATATCATGTAGCAAAGGTATTATATAACATATTCTCTAAAGCATGCTTTGCTGTATATTTGGTACATGAGCTGGGCATCAGCTGTAAGTATTTATTTTTCATGAATTTGTAAACATATGTCCTGGTTTTGGCTGGGGAGTTGGCCGGGGCGGGGGGGAGCGCTGCTCGGGCATCGGTCGGCGAGTGGTGAGCAATTGCATTGTGCATCACTTGTCTTGTGTATTCCAATCCT